>OX393576.1:36783446-37028657 GCA_947652605.1 Elmis aenea | reverse complement strand
AGCTTTGGATTACGTTTTCAGAAAAATGGAAGACTATTTTACCAGAAACCAGAAAGAAAATTAGTTGCCCGCATGCCGAGATTAGTAAAAAATGTCAAAACATAAATGCAAATACGGCTGTTTTGAGAAAAAGTCATTAAAACGACTATTTTTAGTATTCTTGCTTTATTTTATATAATTTCAATTTTAATGTGATTAATTTCTAATACTTCAATAATATATATGCATTTATATTATTCAGCAAAAAATATTTAAGATTGAACAATATATTTGTGGTCTTAAGCTTTTGACCGGCAGTGTACCTTCATACAGATTTTTATGTTGATTAGTTTATTTTTATGTTCTATGAAAGCTGATTTTAAATTTCGTCAATTACTAAAGGTTTAGTAGGTAAAGGTTTTAATAATTCAAAATTTTCAAATGATGTTTTCTTAAAATAACATTAATAAATGTAGAATACAAAGTAGTCATGAAGAAAAATTTGTGAAGATTTTTAATGTCGTAAATAATAAACAAATTACAGCAAAAAAAGCAAACTTTTCAGAATTTTTTTATTTTACGAAAATAGTGTTTTGGTTGTGCTCTGTAAATTGTTATTTAGTTACACTTGTTTTTATTAAAATTGATAAATTTTATACGATTTTTTTCTTTCTTCTAAATATATGAAGGTGTAGATAGTTTATAAATAAAGTTATATATGCTTTTCATGAGCAATAAACAACAAGTATTTTATAATTTCGCAGTAATCGAATGTTATCCATCAATTCTACACTGTGTACTAATTGCAACAGGTCGTAAGAGGGGTCGAATAAATTCAATCGTACTGCAGCATTGCATAGTAACTATCATATGGTGCACATCGCTGCCATAATTAACATGGATGTAAAAATATTTCTATGGTTATTTTCAATTTCGACCGTTTGCCAGGTATGATAATTACATTTAATTAACATATATTTAGATACTTGCGTAAATTATATAAAATAGATAAAATTTAAATTGAAATTAATGTACGTATTCAATAAACACTATTTCAACCGCGTTTATACAATGATAGTTTACCACTACAGCTTGAGCGACTTGAGTAAATATCGCCAATAAAATACAACATATGCCATAATAAATATACAGCTGCCCAATAAATCATTGCCACCTTGATTACCTCGTTGGTTTTTAGAAATAACCCTAAAAAATCTTTCGCGACTATTATATTAAGCATTGGATAATTAAATTGTAATTAAACAATAGAACTTGTACCTATACGTGTAAGATCTTATATTAAAACTTATGATGGCAACAAAGAGCTTGCCGAAACATCGACAAAGAACAATAAAATAACAACACGATTATGTAGGTACTTCTTCTTTTTATTTCAATTATATTAATAATATATATTAATTATTGTGTATTTCGATAACGTATCGGAGATTTTTGTCATAATTTTATTTATTTACACGATCTTTCTTAGTTTTTGAATTTCGCTTATGTTAGTGTAGGACATTGACAAACACTGTTCCTACTATTTTCATTCAATTGTTTTGATGTAATACGTCATAGACTACCTTAATGCGATCTTTTTTTGTTTTTAAGCTAATGTATGGTCTAAAATAAAATACTTTTAATTACTTAATTATTTAATTATTTAAATGACGTGTTTCCCTTAAGTATAATAGCAACATATAAAAAGGTTAAAGATTTCATTACTTTCAAGTTTTATGTAACGCAGTAGATATTTTTAATGATAATTACATACTATTTAGTATTAATCAAAAAATTAAATAGTACAAATTTGCAGCTCTTTATCTCTGGTAAAATTTAATAATTGTTTGGTCATGACTACAAATCAACTGATCTTTTTCTTCTTCCTCTTCTTCTTCTTCTTCTTCTTCTTAATCGGTTCCTCCAGTACCTTTCGGTGTCGAGGTATGTTTTTCCATTTCTGTATTATGTTTCTCCACTCCTGCCTGTCGTTAGCTAATTGTGGCACATCTCTCCAGCTGACTCCTTTTTCCTCTAGTCTCTACCTCACTTCTTTTTCCCATTTTATTCTTGGTGTTCCTCTATTTCTTTTTCCCTCTATCTGCATTGTCCATCCTATTTTCGCGTATTTACTTTCTGGCATGGGTAGTAAATGTCCAAGCCATCTTAATTGATTCGTGTCCATCTTTTTCTTATTATCAACTGATAAACTACTAATAATGCAAAATTGATTAAACAATTCTGCACACTGCATGGTTTATTTAATCTTCAAAAAGAACAATTGCCGTCATGCCCTGATTATAATTACCGTCTTTCTTTAATTAAGTAATTAAAATGAAGATGTGCTTTTTAAATACTTATTGTAAAATTGCACTTCTTACGAAAGATTGATAAAATATTGTTTTTCTAAAAATTCAATTTATTCACAAAGTTAAATTTTTATATGTTTATATTTATTTTGGTTTAGAAGAAGCCTAAAGAGTAACGGGATGGACTAGCAATGGTCTAAATAAAATAATTGAAGTCGGTTGTTCTTTTTTTCATGGCAACGTGAATTTTTATCTTAGATTTCACATTTTTTTAGTTATTTCGCTTATTATTGTAAATAAACATAAAAATATTATATCATCAAATATCTCGCACGGTAATTTATAAATAAAAATTTAACTATCGCCATTGTATAGCAAATAAAATCTACCAATTTTTCGTTATATCACGCAAGCCATGGAATTTTTAAACAAAACAAGATACACTCCTAAATAGCAAACTTTTGTCCCATTTAACCAAACTTGTATTTTCATTGTTTACGTAGATAACAATAGTGCCACATGGAAAAGTGAAACACTCTGTATATATCGCATCGGTCGTAACCAGATTTGAATCACGTCCATCCAACGCTTCAGCAGCTAGTTTACTTGGTTTAAGTGCATTGCAAATATTCCATAATACTAACACTATTGTTATCCAGTAATTCAAGGAATTTAGATTTCTGATTCCGTAACAAGCGGCCGTATAGCGAGATATGAGTGTAGTTGTTTGTTTTTAATTTTTTTTTTCGGTAAACGGGAAGCACAAATTTAAACCTTTAGTGCCATATGACCTACAGCCAGGACAACTTGAACATCGCGTCAATCTGTGCATTTCATTACACTCTCGTCATTTCTGAGTTTCGTCTTTGGATCACATCATTACCGGACCTTGCTCGGATTATTACTCTTTTCGAAGCTTACAAAATCATCTTGATAGAAATAACTTAATTCTCGGAAATATATTGAAATTGCAGTGACGTCATTTTTTGATTCTATACCAAGATATGTTTTCCAAAAGGGAATCACAAAGTTGTGAAAATGTGACTTGAGGTTATAGCTAATTAGAGAAAATACATGGATTAAACAATAATTTTTTGAAAGAATAACAATAATTTAAAATTTTCAATTCTACACGAAATACATATATGTTACAACCTGATGACTTGATCACTGCTACACAACAGCTGTTGTGAAAAACAATGCAACACTTCACACGTACCTACATCTTTGATGTAACATGTAATTAATAAAAATGCCAATAATAATTCGTCAAAAATTGCTGTATTAATTTAATTAATGGCATGATCTACTATTGTTCCATTAAATTACTTTTTGTCGAAAAACTGATTTCGCAACCTTTAATACCTATTAAAGTAACCAAAATATCAACAGCAATTTACAAAAACGTTTTTGGAGACTTGTTGACATAATAAAATTAAATTTATGCAGATCAGGGTACACAACAAAAAAATTATACAAATCAACCAAACTGGTGCAATTACATTAAAAATTGCATCCTCTTTCCAAAAATGTAAACATACAGGGTGTTTCATTTGAAATAACAAAGTTAGGGTCATTTACGGCGAAACCAGAAGTGAAACAATAGTGTAAATATTTTCAAATTATATAGCTTTTTACACATATCATGTCTAAAATATCATTTGCCTAAGATTAAAACTAAAATAAAAAAAGGGGATAAGCTCGATTTTAGTTACATCGTATACTATACTAGGTGTCCCAAATTCGAGTAAATGCATGAGAATCTCGCTTATCTTAAAAGCTACGAGGTCGGTTAAATTAGGGCAAAGTTGCAAAATTAGATACATCATCAACTTCATTTTTTTAAATACAGCGAAAAAATTTTAATCTCATAGTCGCATAGCATTTTGTCTTCTCATTTCAATGATATATGACACTTAATATCTAAAATGATATTTTACCACAAAAATTTGAAAAAAACTCATTTTGTCCAATTTTTGAATCAAATGATCTTATACTAAAAAAAAAGCAAAATTAAAAACAAAACAATTTTTTTGTTTTTCGTTAAAACTGTTACTTTGGCATAAATATGATCGTGATTAATTGTATAGTTTGCAACCAGCTGGAAATTCTTAGATATTTGAGCTTTTGTTCGCAATTTTTATTTTCACTATGTTCGGGTAGTACATTTTTAATTCATTTATATATTCGCTATCCCTTCCTGTATTGCGGAGTATTGTTAAAATAATTTTTGTCAATAATGATGGAAAATAAAAGGTCTTACAAATATGATATTGTAATTGATTTTATTGAAGTATTGAATAAACTGTTAAAAATTAAACAGCATACTATGAGAAAACAAAATTTTGTGTATATTATGACATTTCTCGAATTCCTTTAAAAGTGTTGATTGTCGCATTTAATTTAAAAAAAGCTCAAATATCTAAGAATTTCTAGCTGGTTGCAAATTATACAATTAATCACGATCATATTAATGTCAAAGTGACAGTTTTAACAAAAAAAAACAAAAAAATTGTTCTGTTTTTCATTGTGTGTTTTTTTTTTTAAGATCATTTGAATCAAAAATTGGACAAAATGAGTTTTTCTCAAATTTTTGTGGTAAGATATCATTTTAGATATTAAGTGTCATATATCACTGAAATCAGAAAACCAAATGCTATCCGACTATCAGATTAAAATTTTTTCGCCGTATTTAAAAAAATGAAGTTGATGATGTTTCTGAAGAGACGAATCGTTGTTGGGAATTTTATGTTATCTCAAAATATAAAGCGTAAGAAGTTGCAATGGAGAAGTGCTTCCAGATTGTCGATATCTTAAAAAATGTAGGAAATGGGGCAAAAAAACGAAAATCAATTTTTTCAGTTTTTCTTGAATAACTTTTGAACTAAGACAGCTATGAAAATTTTCTTTGCAGATATTTGATGAGTATCTAATTTCGCAACTTTGCCCTAATTTAACCGACCTCGTAGCTCTTAAGATAAGCGAGATTCCCATGCATTTACTCGAATTTGGGACACCATGTATATATTTTAATAAATGTATTTGTTTACATATGTATTTTGTTATTTATTAAGATATACGTATGTTTTAATGTAAATGCGACCTACAGACTTAATTTGAACTGCGCAAGTGGCCCGAGGGTTGCCAAATTTGACATGTTTGACATACGCATATATCCGCGTCAAGTCTAATGGCGAGCGGTGGGGGTGCGCACTAAACACAATTGGAATTGAACACACCTACTTACTAGGTTTGTTCCAACAAGTCCACGGACCATGCGACGTACTGTCAGGATTCTGCGCAGTGTCAATATCGCGTTCCAGCACAGTCTCTGACAATTCACCGGACGATCAGTCGTTCGTCCAACAATTTTGAAATCAGTTCATGCACTAGTTTACGGACGATCAAAACACTCCATTAACGAAGGTAAGAACTGTCGCTGGGAGTTTTAAACGCATGCGCTGTTCATAACTAACGTGAACCTGTTAGCTTAAGAATCGCCTCTACTGCTTTCTAAAAGGATGTTTGCGCTTTGGAGGCTTTAACTTCTATGAACTCAATTGGTCACACAATAGATGCAAATGTCCAAATGTTCCAACAACGACTAACACTGGTTAATACTTTTATTAGTACATAGTTCATGTACTTATCCATGAATTGGTTTAAAACCGCTTGTTGGTACAAACCTGCTGTGGGTTTTAAAGTTCGTCGACCATATTGTAACGTCTACTGCACGAAAACATCCCCACCGCTGGCCAATAGACTTGACGCGCACTATATCTCTTATTTCGGCCAACTAGATAACAAAAATTGTCAAAATGAAGATGTTTTGAACGTTATAGCTGGACAAACAGGTAGACAACAAAAGCAAACATAGTAGAATGGACATGTCAAATTTAAGTTACTTAGTTTAATAATATTTGCGCCTGTACTTTTTTAGATTTGTTTTGCTGGTTCAAAATCAGAGGAGAATTACGATACTTATGACTCCGGATCAACAAAATATTCAAATAAACCACTTTCACACTCTAGCAGACCATACGCTATCCAGCCAAATATAGGTGCCTGGAAACAACGTCTTTTATATTTACCAGCTTCACCTGCAATTAACCTTCAGTATGGTACACAGCAAGAAAGTTTGGTACCGCCTTTGCGACACCTTTTCCCACAGATAAACATCAACTCTGGTGTAAAACAAAATTATGCACCATCATACAATGAACAGTATATGCCAATGAAAAATGTTGATTATGGCCCAAAAGAATCATATTTACCACCGTATATTCTACAGACGTACCCTGTGACAAGTCTTGATGTTGACGTACAAAAAACTTATTTAAACAGTATGCCAATTGATCTAGATTATTTAATAAAAGATCGCGTAGCGATGTTTCAAAAATTCGTTTATGATCTAAATAAACTAGTTGGCGATTTATCGAAATTTGCGTTATCTTTTTTGTCAATAAGAGATTCACTTGGAAAATATACAAGAAAATCTTTATTTGGTAATTATTTTTTGTAACTTTCATGTATGCATAAATGGTAATAAATATATTACAGATCCATCTAGCGTAAATATTCTACACGAGATATTTGCTGGAGCTAAAGAAATTTTGTCATCGATCCATGAAGTATTTAAAAATATTAGTAATGATGTTGAAAAACTCGCACGCTATATTTCCAGTAAACCCGACTTCGGACTGGGAGATCTGTTGATAAATGCAGCTAATGGGTAATTATTTTATTTATTTTTTATGTAAAAAAAATTGCGAAAAAGTTACTAATGATTTATGTATAGGAAACAGGGCGAATCATGACGAGTTGCGAATGAGTATTGAATATAAGCCAGTTTCAAAACATTTAAATTTCAATTAAAGTTTCAGCGAAATTGTTATTAAATTTTAAATTATGTGTGAGATACAACCTATATAAATTTTATTTACTCTAGAGCTAATAAAACCATACCCATCTTTGGCTTGTTCATAAGTGTAATTTATAAAAAATGCCCAAGCAACTAACGATTTTTTTTTATAAATATATACCTATACTAATACATGTAGCTAATGATTTTATTATTGTTTTAGATTCGTTAATTCAATTTCATATTTACCAACTATATTACTTGCTTCATTCAAAAATAGCTCAAAAACACAAGACATACCTGCATTGGAAGGTACTTCATTTAAACGCTAAATGATCGTATTATTCAACAAACACAACCTTACTACAACATCATATTGGTCCTGAAACCAACAGGCATCGAATATAAATATAAATATAACAAAAAAGTTGACTTGTGATATTTACTGCATGTATATAAATAAACAAAAATTTGAAAAATTTGTTTTATTCATTATATTTATTGTTAGCCAAAAATATAGCCAGTGGTGTGCTATATGAATTGCGGTGGCTCTCGAGGGCTCGTACAGTATCTTTCTCAAATTTTTAATAAACGCGAGCCCGTTGTTAAAACAAATGTAAAAGTCTTAAATTTATTTAATTTAGAAAATAAATAATAAAATAGTGCTAACAAGTATTTCTAAGTAGGTATATAGAAATAAATACTTCTTATCACTTATTAATTTAAAAAAGTGATGTTCGATGCAAGTAGCTGTAAATAGTCATGTGATTTCAAAAGAAAAGTTGTAGTAGGTAAGTACTAAGTAGGTACTTATGCGACGTTAAATATACGAGCATGGTTCTTTACAAAAAAAGTCTAGCGTGTTAAACGACTTTTATAGCCAAATATGCTAACCTTTAGTTTTTTTTTAAATTTTGTTGCAATCATAAGCCTTGGATTTTGCGAATTACAATTTAAACACTTTTAAAAGTTTACATTGTAAGTGGAAAAGCGTAGCGGCTGCTGCAAAATTTACTTGGAAATGACGTTTAGTTGTTTATTAATTGCAAACATCACTTGTTTACAAAATCATGGCAAACTTTGATGATACAATTTTCAAAAAATCTTGTTAATTTTTTGCAACTAATACATAAAACTATATGTTTTTAAAAAGCTAAAAGATTGCGCTTTTATACAGGGTGTGTAAAAATTGGCGGAAGCGCTACACGTGGCGATGTTCTTCGTAAAATTCTAAGTCGAAAATCTTAATACGAAAATGTTGTACCATGCTTGCTGTGTCTGCAAGAGGTCCTCAAAGTTTTGACATTTAGTCCTTTAATAAGCGTTATTATTTAATACTTGCAAATGAAAAAGCTGCAATTTGGAATAAAAATGAATTTCGAATAGTATTTTTTCCTAGATATTGTGTTCTTCCTTTCAAAAATTGTTGTTGAAAATATGTAAATCACTGATTTGAATGAAAATAATACACATGGCAACATTGTCATTAGCTGTAATCTCTGTTTTTCTCGTAATTATTTCTAGTTTGTTTTACGATACCCAAAAGTATGCAGCTATGTTTACGAACTGAAGGCTTTCAGTTCGAACAAAAATTGTAAATACCTAAGTAAAAATTGCTGATAAAAAAATGTCCAAACGCAAATTAATGTATGCAATGTTGCCATTTTTTTTTTCTTTAAATGGTTCCTGAGGCCATAGGAAGCACGGTACAACATTTTTGTATCAAGATTTTCGACTTAAAATTTTATGAAGAACATCGTCACGTGTAGCGCTTCTGCCAATTTATACACACCCTGTATAAAAAGTCATGAACAATAGGGTTTCTATTTAAAAAAAAAAGATATAACTTTACTTTATATCTCAAACGTCAAAGTTTTTTTTTTACTAAGCATAAAAAACCTATATAACGCTTAGTTCTATTTTTATAAATAAAGAAGTTATAATTAATGGGTAGTTCACACGGTGACTTTTAAAGTCGCGATTTTAAAAGTCGCGACTTTTAAAATCGCGACTTTAAAAGTCACCGTGTGAACTACCCAAATTAAAAGTCGCGACTTTAAAATAAAAATGGCCGCCCTTGTAATTGCAGCATCGAGTGTTGTAGAGCAACTAATTATTTTGAAGTTGCTATTTGTTGATAATGTTCTAAAATCGTTGGAACATCTATTGGGGACTTGATAAATTGGAAATCGATGACAAACAAATGTATATTAGGTTAGGTTAACCTAACTTATTTGTCTGTTATGTCAAAATATAAAAATATGGTAGGCTTACGTCAAATGTCGAACTGTCAAATCGAAGTCGCGACTTTTTAGTTCACACAGTGACTTTTAAAGTCGCGACTTTTAAAATCGCGACTTTAAAAGTCACCGTGTGAACTACCCATTAAACGATGAAATTTAATTTCCAAAATGGAAAGCGATATAAAAAATCTTACAAATTGCCCAAGGAATCGATATCAGATTTTTGCTTTCTATTCCTGTAACCGAGATACCCCGTAAAACATTCGAATTTTGTCTATTGTGTGCAATGAGCAATGTGTCCAACATTCGAGACCCAATGTCAACCTGAAAACCAAACCGTAATAAATAACAAGGTTGGTTAAATGAGACAAATATTGCATATTTTATATAGCATATCAACAATGCTTTTATTTTTGAAAAACAAAACTGTGACACACCAGATATGATCTAAAAACCCACATTAGCCAATCTTAAACATCCCACTTTCGATGACAGGTGGAATAAACTTGATGAAATAATTGTAGGTATTTTTATGTAGTAATTATTGATAGTATTGGTTTGTTTCCACATTACATTCATTCTGAGATAAAAAACAAAGTCGCTTTTATTTCATTGGTACCCATAGTTGACTTAGACATTGATGATAGCTTACTTTTGACTATACAGGAATAAATAGTAAAGTTTACTTTCTTAAAATATTTAATCTTTTTACAATTAAAAGTTATAAACGTACCCTATAAAAATGCCATAAACTAAATAACAACTCACTAAGGCAACAGACTTTTTCTGATTATAATTTTGAAAATATATCACTCGATTATATTCAGGGCCGCTCACAGAAAATTCGGGCCCCGGGGAAGCAATAGACAACGGGCCCCCCATTACTCTTAGAAAGGTTTTAATTTAATTTTAATAGTATTTGTAAACAAAATATTGTGTATTAGCTCGAATACCGGCCCCTTTAGCAACACTGGGCCCCGGGAATTAGACCCGTCTACCCCACCCCTTTGATAGGCCCTGGTTATATTTATCATTGACATTAATGGAGAAGGTACTGTAAAAAAATTGTTTCGAAACAGATTATATACTCTTGAAAATACTTTTACTTTTGTGACAAAATTGTTTAATTTTTTAACTTATTGCTTTTTTAAAAAAGCAACATTATATGATAAAAACTTATTAAAATTATATTGGAGACAACAAATTTAAAAAAAAAACAATTTTTAATACTTAAATTTTATATTTAATAAACCACTACAATATTTGATTAACTTATATCATATTGTGTTTTGTTATTATAAGA
The DNA here is from genome assembly GCA_947652605.1 of Elmis aenea. Classification (NCBI taxonomy): domain Eukaryota; kingdom Metazoa; phylum Arthropoda; class Insecta; order Coleoptera; family Elmidae; genus Elmis; species Elmis aenea. The sequence continues at coordinate 37,017,962 of OX393576.1, read as the reverse complement.
CAAAAAAAAAAAAATTACAAAGTTTACAATGTTTTCACCATAATTAGCAATCTTGTTTTTTTTTTCAACACAATACAATATTTAATTTTAAATGTAGTTAATATAATCAGATATAATAAAAAAAAGTCCTAGCAAACTAAGCCAAATCGACTTTGCATAAAATTAATTAAACCATTTAAGACAATAAAAAGTTACCTGGTAAAAGTTTTTGCATGATCAAATATGCAGGGTGTATGTTTTCATCGTGAAGAACCGTTAGAGATAAAAAAGATGATTAAATTAGCAAAGAAGTGCGTTTTTATATGCCTACTAAGATTTTAAACTGAAAGTGCCTATATTGTGTCTAGTTCCTGAAATATTCTGTAAAAACTTAAAAACGCAATTTTCTTGTTTTTCTTATAACTTCATTATTATTATCATTAGTAATTCAAAAGTTGGTATTCCAAGGTTAGACAAAAGTCACCTGGCGTTAACAAAATTAATTCAGCCTGCTTAGTTTTTGAGATCCGTTAGTCTAATTTTTTAATTCGTCAGTTGTCGAATTTGGTGATGAATACAATGACGAAGATAATTTTTTTTAAATTTACAAATATACAAGGTGTTTCGATATAAATTGTTTTATCGGGACCAGTATTTCGGTTATTATCGAAGCACAAAAAAGAATATCAAACAATACCACTTTTAATTTGTAAACAGTCTTACTGCAGCGTCTTCGTAAAATTTTGCTATTTTAATACAAAACTTCATAGTCACACATTATTTACGATTCATTTTCGCGAAACACTTGGCGTTTCGCTCTAAATTTAACTAAGCAGATAAACGGTTCGAGTTAAAACTTATCTCATTGATGGCGGTCGGTTACAAGGTTACATGATCATCTAGTTCACGCATGTTTGGTCTTTGTTCAGTACATCGAACACAGCGTTTACCATATTTTTGATCACACCTCGTAAGTAGGTAATTTCAATCATTAAAATTTTACATAATTGTTTTTTTTTGACACAGTACTTGTGTTCATCGTAATATGGTTACATGAACATATTTATCATACAAAGGCAGATTAACAGATTTGTTGTTTATAACTTCAGTAGTTTAGTATGTGCCAGTGGGTCATGTAGATGTTGTATTATAACCCTATTTTTAACAACGTTTTTCCGTAAAACTGAAACAATGGGTACGCCATTGAAACCATTAAGACTTTTTTTAAGTCCTAATGTGATATCGCCTCGCTCTCCACCAACACAAGTAACGTTACCGATTTTCAAGATAAATCAAAAGTATTGCAATAATCAGCCCAATCAAGAACTTTCAACAGCTGACAGGTAAGTTTAAACTGCAATTTTTAAGTACATCCTTTAAATATTAACCTAATTCACAAAAACATTCTACTCTGGTTTCGCCAATATCACAAATGCAATATAAGCGGTCTGAAAATTTATCATAGAGGAATTATTGTCTAATCTAATAGACACGTCTATCTAAAAAGTAAAAAAAAATCTCTGCGTTTTCACTAAACGAAATGTAAGATCATTATTGTGATAAGAAATATCTGAACTCAAAATTTCTACAGAATTACATCTTTTGGGTGCTGTTAACAAATTTTGGTTGTGATCGCAATAAACTACCCAAATAACAATAATAATAGCTACAAATAAAAAAAGGGTACACGTTAAGCAAAATACTCATCTATAAGGTTATAAGCTATAAACACTTTAAACAAAATTTTCAAATTGCACCTTTCAAAGTATTTTACAAAAGCAAATATTATTAAAATAGTAACAAAAAATGTTTTTGACCTTTGTGATGTCACGTTTAAAAGGCACCACACGACAAATGGTAAACTAATCCCAGGGAGTCTAAGAGCTATTCTGGGTTACCGATTTAATTTACTCGTTTTTACCGTAGCGTAGATTTTTAATAATACATTTATTTGATATCGAAAAGAACGAAGTACGCACACATATATTAAAGGGCCAATCTGAATTTATTAAGAATAAAAAACAATCTTAAGATTTAACTATTTTGAAGGTGCGAATTTTTTTAATATTCAAAATTTAGCTTGGCATGTTTTTACAAGTAATAATTGTTATCTAAATGCAACTTTTACTTGTTTTTCAAAACGTTTCATGTTTTAAATTATTCAACAGTTTATGATTTAGATCAAATAAATGGTCACAACATTTGCAGTTGAACGACAATGCTTCACATGCTTGGTAAGAGGCAATACTCTCAACTAAAACGATTTTTATCAATCTGTTTAGCACTAACAATAAATTTGTAATAATTATAATCGACCATAAAACAATTTACCTACAATGTTTGCAACTAAGCACTTTTAGGTACACATTTTTATAGAAATTAGTGTGCCAAAAAATTATTACTGTTTTTTTTTAAGTATATAATTTTCTGGTGTAAATTTGAATGGTAATTTTCATGTTTAAATGCACTCTTTAAATTTTAAAACGTTGTCTTTGTTTTAAAGAGAGAAAAAACACATTGAAAGATGTAAGAATAAAAAACTGTAATTCTGTCTAGCCGCATTATATTTATTTAATAAATATGATTCTTTTATTTCCAGTAAAAATTTATTTTTTATCATTTTAAGTTATGCACTTTTGCCGAAATAGAATAAAATTCAATCTATTGTATAACATTTTTGATAGGTTTTAATTTAAAAATATGGGTTTTTAAAAAATTAATAACGTTTTTTTGTCATTTTGGTAAAAATATGTATTTTTATAGGTTGCGTTTGTTTTAGGCATAATGGAATAATGAGACGTTTAGATTTTTCATCATCTTTGCTAATGAAAAACGATACAACACGTACTCATTTAGACTTTACAAACCAAATAAAAATTAAAGTAACTTCTTGCGATAATTATGAAAACAAGCAATCATTAGTAATCAATACACCTAACAAAGCAAAATTACAGTTATGTGGTTTAGACTCTAAAAATAATTTTAAAATACTGGGAAGAGGTTCTTTTGGAACAGTGGTAAGGGGAAAATATAAAGGTGAGAGTAATAAGTCAATCATTAAAATAGATTTGATTTTTGACAAATATAAAAGTTACAGAATAAGTCGGAATTTGTTATTGAGTATCATTTTTTTAAAATTCAGTTGATGTGATATATATACATCCAGTCTATTCATATTACTAATACTAAGGTACATAGCGCCAATGAGAGCACCGATTTAAAAAAAAAAGTTCCCCTCCCCTTAGTACAGATCGGGTAAACACATAAAAATTAAAATAACCATTGCATTGCAACATAGGCCGCATTCCACTCAAGCACCGTGCACATCGGTACATGTACTGCCAGTGTTCCATCAATCTGTGCACATGCACGGCGGTACGACAACTACTCCTAAAGTGTACTTAAAAATTATGCCGGGCACTTGTAGAACTGAACTAACATAACCTCAAATTTTCATGTGATTGACAGTGGTGTGAGAAAAATGGATGACACTTGCACGGTAATGTCCTAAAATCCTAAAAATATAATATAATAATCAATGTTTCAACTGCAAAATAGTTCACTGCAATCATAAACTGAAAATTTTGAGGTTAAGTATAAATACGTAAACGTTACACATGCACTTTGCTACACCGACCGTTCCATTCATTGTGTACCGTACACATACAATAAGTGTACCGTGCACTTGCACGGTGCTTGAGTGGAATGCGGCCATAGACACCGTGATTTATTCTGTATCGCCGACTCTTGTGGAGCGTAATCCGGCCTCTCGTCAGCCCTAAAGCAATAAATTAATGAAATAGTGCTCTTTGTCATTAATACATAGTAATTATTAACTATTACAGATTTAGATGTTGCAATAAAAATAGTAAAACTGAACAAAAATACTCCACGGTCTATTTTAAGAGAAAGCAATGCATTAAGCCTAAATCACCAAAACCTTGTGAAAATTATTGATGTATTAAATCAAGATAAAAATTACGGAATTGTTCTAATGGAATATATAGGTTTGTCCAATCATTTACAAAAAATATTAGATGAAAAAACGGTATTATTAGATGAACAAAAAATCATTCTATACGCATTGGATATTTGTCGAGGATTATTATATTGTCATGAAAATGGAGTTTTACATTTAGATGTAAAACCAAGCAATATTTTGGTATGTGAAAACGGCGTGTGCAAATTGTGTGATTTTGGTAACTCCGTCAAAATTAACAACTTAAATCAACCATACATTCATCAGGTATGCTAAACAAATTTTAATTGAAAACTGCTTCATTACTCTAAGGATAGAATTTTGTGCATTGATACATAGGCACAAAAGTCTACAAAAAAATCTTTTTAAATGTATTCATTCGAACATTAACTTTGCGCGCTATTAATTTAATAAGGTTGTCTAATAAATATCATTGCAAGAACTTGTTTTAAACGTGACCTAAAACCCAATGGCAATTTGATAGCTTTTGAATATCTACAGTTTTGATTTTCATATGCTTTCTTACACACAGAAAGATGCATGTCCTAATACATATAGTATTTTTTGTGTTATTTATAGGGAACAATTGCTTATACTGCGCCGGAATTGCTGATTGGTAAAATGCCAACTAGAAAATGTGACATATACTCTCTAGGAATTTTATTTTGGCAAATGAAATATCGTAAAGTTCCTTATGATGAATTCGATAGTAAAGAAGTAGTAATTTACAAAGTAAGTACTTTTTAAAATAAGTAATTAGGTATTATCAAGACACTCGTACATAACTAGGTTTTAGCGTCACTTTAGCACGTGCCGTCTGATAGTACCATTTTAACCGAACCGTCCATTTCTCCGTAAATATTGGATTTTAGTCGTTTTACCTGTGCAGTTAAAACTATGAGGTATTAGTCGATTCGTTAATTTATTCACAAATTCTCGGTTTAACTTAGTAATGAAAGAGTTATTTGCCGGTTCTTTCAAGTTATGTAATCAAAAATTCCACCAAAAGGTAACACATTAAAAACTTCATTTGGATGAAACACTTGCGTTGTAAGAAATAGAAAACGTAATAACGTAATTGTCTGAAACTCTTTACCTCCAACAAACATTTCTGTTATCGATATAAATCCAAAAAATCAACAAAGAACGCGGGTGACGTCAAATGCGTTCACTTGATTAAACTCAACTAGATTTCGTTTATCTATAGGTACTTTTTGCTAGGTTTTTTCAAACAATATCATATTTACTTGTACGGTTTTAAACGGAACAAGTAAAACCTCTGCTAAAACCAAGAGTGTATAGTGTATAGGTGCCGTAACGAGTAATGGGATGTACAATACCATTATTACCCGATTACAATATGATCTTACATCATGAATGATAGATATACAACAACATAATCTATTGACTAATAAAAAATATTTTAAAACGAAGTTTGCAATGATTAAAGTCAGCTTTAATTAGTTTAAAATAAAATTAATCTGGAAAAAAATATTTTTTTGGTAATGCATTTTTTTGTTATTTTCAGGTTGTTAAATTTGGATTACGACCAACAACTGAAGAAAAGGAAAGAAATGATAGATATGAAAATCTTTTCACTGATTGTTGGTCTAGTGAATGTTCAAAGAGACCAAATATACCGGCAATAATGAATATATTAAGTAATTTGTTACACTGTTGTTAATATGTTTCTTTAATATTTGTCTAATGTGGTGTTACCTTTCTTATATTTATGTTGTATATATTTACATGTTGATTATATAATGAGTATTAAAAGCAATTACATGTTAATAAGCATTTAATTAAAATTTTATTATGGATCAGAAATAAAGTGATGTACCTATTTGTGTACAATTATTAGTATAATATAAATTTGAAATTGATATTACAACATTGAAACTAAAAGAAAAAAATACAATACACTAATCGAGTTCACAAAAGTATAAAATTTTATTTGTATGAATCAATTAACAAAATTTCGGTTATTTAGGTGAATATTTGTAATAATTCCTTAGTCTTTATTTTCCTATACTTGAAAAGCATATTTTTTTAAGGTATGAATAATTTGTTATTTCTGTTTCATAAAAACACAATAAACACAACAAATTAAGATTTGCACGCAGACAATAAGTAAGTAAATTTGGCACGTCACTGAAGTTAGTTTTTAGTTTATATTCGCATTAACAATCGATCTTACCGATAATGATAACAAAGAAAAACAAAAATAAAATTAGAACAATTTGTAAAGTGACTTAGTAGTAGTAGTCTTTATTTGTTCTGTAAAATCCAAAAAGGCATAGAACATGTCACAATAATGATAATAATAATACACATATATACGAATATATACACAATACAAAATTATATTTACTTAAAAGAGTTTTTAAAGTAAGCGTCATTAAGGTACCTATTCACTAACTCCATAGTAAGCTTTAGAGATTAGGACATTTCTTAATATTTTCTTCAAGTCTGGGGTGGGTAGGTTTTTTATACTCTCAGGTGATGTATTAAATTTGTTATATATTGCAATAATTATAGAGGCAACATTTTTTTGAAGATAAGTATATTTGAAGCAATCGGGCTTAAGATTTTTTTTATGTCGGGTATTGACTGCATGGTTTCTTATATTCACTTCGAACAGATCAAAATTATTTCTTACGAAAAGGATAGCTTCGAAAATGAATAGGCCGTAAAAAGTTAATATTCGTTTGTCACGGAAAGTATCTTTGCAGTGATCTCGGTAGTTAAGACCAAAAATAGTTCTTATACATCGCTTTTGTATAATAAATAGGCGTTCCGAGTCACTAGCGTTACCCCAAAAAATTATAGCATAGCGTAACCTAGATTCAACATACGCATGATATGCAGTTTTGGCCGCGTTTGTACTGACCAATTTTTTTAGGTTTTTTAGTGCAAAAGGATACCGTGACAAGCTTTGTGACAGGCGTTCGATGTGGTATGACCAGTCCAGTCTAGAGTCAATACCTAAACCAAGAAATGATATGTTATTAACAACATTTATAGTTGTGGAATTGTTTTTAAGTTTTAAGTCGGATGTTAATTTATTTTGTGAAAATTTTATTACTTGAGTTTTATTGACATTTAGTGTTAGATTATTTAATGTGAACCAATGTTGGAGTTGGCCTAAGCAGTCAAAGAGTTTTTGTTCGGAATTTTTGGAATCCGAGTCACTAATAATAGCAGATGTGTCATCGGCAAATTGTATAAGAGAAGTTGTGGCAAAATCTGGAAGATCATTTGTGTACAGTATGTATAACAGGGGGCCTAAGATTGATCCTTGCGGGACTCCTTTTTTGATTTTCTTTTTGTTGGATTTTAGAAATCTACCTGACGAGTCTTTTCCGGCAACATATTGGTTTCTTTCCGAAAGATAAGATTTTATAAGGTTATGGGCGGTTCCTCGTATACCATAGTGTTCTAATTTCGTTAGCAGTATCTCGTGGTCAACACTATCGAAAGCTTTTGAGAGATCAACACACATGACCATGGTGTGTTCGTCTTTATTGAGGGATTGAAGTACATTTCGGATTGCCATATAAATAGCGCGGGTAGTTGTTTTGCCTTTCCTGAATCCATTTTGAGCGTTGTTTATTAAGCCAAAGTGTTCTACGTAATTTTCAATTCTGTTGTAGATTATTTTTTCAAATACCTTACTAATGTTTGTGAGGATGGCTATGGGCCTATAGTTTCCTATGTCACTTAGATCCCCTTTTTTGTGGATTGGTTTAATTTTTGCACATTTAAGTTTGTTAGGAAATATGCCATTTTTTAATGAGAGATTTATAATGTGACTTAGAGGTCCAGATATTAAGTCGGCAGTATATTTTAAAAGGTTTGTTGGGATAAAAAATATATCAACTGACTGAGACAACCATATACAGTGAGCTCGCGTTATAAGCAACCCACGATATAAGCAACTCGCGTTATAAGCAACACTCGATATAAGCAACTATCGTATCAAAGTACACGATATAAGCAACTGTCAGTGTGACAGTTAAAAATACAAATATCTAAAATACTATTGCAGATATAACAATGAAATTTTGTATCTGAGCGTTGGTATTTTTCGGATTCGATGGAAATATTAAGGTTGCAATACGACTTCCGGTTCAACCGGAAACGGACTCAAACTTTGAAATTTTGAATAGAACATCTGTATATTTTTACATTTTTGAATTTGTCTTAAAATTTACTTTAATAAATGTAAAAGGTTATATGGGTCTAAAGTCGACAGTTTTCAAAATATTTACATTTTTACGAAAATTTTGAGTGATATAGCACTTTCAGTTTTTTTTTAAACATTCAGGTTATTTAAAAGGGCAGTAAAATATCGTGTGAAATCTAGATTAACAATAGATTTTATAACAATCATTTTATTTTTAGGAGATTATTAATATACAGCGTCATTCAAAAAGTCTGCAACGAATTGAAAAGTTTTTTATTATTGATTTCTCAGAAAATTGTATTCTTGATAAAAGTTGGTGATGGTCTAAAACTAATTTTAAGATGAAAAAAGTTCAATAAAAAATCATATTAGTGATTTTTGAAATATTTTAAGAGATACAAAAAAAATTATGGACAGAGTTTTTAAAAATCCCAAAATAAGGCTAGATTTAAATTTTGACGGTCAAATTTCAATTTTATTTTTTAAGAAATTTTAACATTTAAAAAGTCTGCAACAAATGGAAAATTTGATTTTTATCGAAAAAAGTTATTAAGAATCCAAAAACCGAACTAGGTTTAAATTCTGAGGGTTAAATTCTAATTTTTATTTTTTACGAAATTTTAACATTCAAAAAATCAAAAACCATTAAAATCTAGTGTCATATGACTTTTTATTAATTTTTTTTTATCTTAAAATTAGATTTAGACCATATACCAACTTCATTAGGAATAAAATATTCAGAGAAATCGGTAATAAAAAACTTTTCCATTTGTTGCAGACTTTTTGAATGTTAAAATTTCTTAAAAAATAAAAATTTGAATTTGACCGTCAAAATTTAAATCTAGACTTATTTTTGGATTCTACATAACTTTTTTCCTACACATTTTTTTTTAACTCTTAAAATAAGAGTCCCTTACACTTCAAAAATCGGTAAAATCTAGTGTTCTATGACTTTTTATCACACTTTTTTTGCCCTAAAATTAATTTTAGACCATGCACCAAGTTTATCAGGAATACATTTTTTTGAGAAATTAATAATAAAAAATTTTTACATTTGTTGCAGACTTTTTGAATGACGCTGTATAATAATGTAATAAACTCGTAGGTTAAATTACTAAAATTTTTTGGCTTTATATAATTTACCAAAGACCATGTTCAATTTATGATTGTCGGTGGAATTAGCACACGGTATAATAGTACCTAACTCGTTGCTTAGATTTTTTTTTCTCCCGGGAATATTTTTCTTACGTGTATGAACAAGAGTTTTGTCCGGTAAACACTTGTAAAATAAGGCCGTTTCATCCGCTCTGTATACTTGCCATGAAATCACATCATATTTTTTTATTTGAGAGATGTACAAGTACATAGATCACGACTAAAGGTACGTGGCACGCGCGTATTTCGTTTGACATAGGTACGTACAGATCACCATAGCAACGCGACCACGATCGCGTTGTTATGGTGTAAACTTTTATTTTTAGTTTTACTACTAAAACCAAGATTTATTTATGTTAAAAATCGAATCGTTTCTATTTCTATCATATAAGCAACTTTCACGTTATAAGCAACTGTTAGATCGGAATTGGCCGCCGTTAGTTGCTTATAACGCGAGCTCACTGTAGTTGGTTTTTATGAAGCAAGTATAAAACTTAATTGTGTAAAGGTATCCATTTAAAATTTGTGTAGCTTAAGGTAAGGTGGGTTTATGCAACACAAATTTAGTAATAAGAATAAGAATAGTAATAAGAATAACAAAAGCAGCGTTTATGCAGTGGCGATGTGATAGTAATTGTAATAACCTTAAAATCTTAGATATGAAAACAGTCGAATATGACAAAGAACAATTTTTTAAATACACCCGTATGACCCCAGATACATGATTTGCATGGATTTGCACACCTTGTGACAATAGTGGGTCCTTTGATTCGCAAAAACCCGAACAAAAATCCGTTATCACAACAAACGCACGTGTGCGATGGGCGTATCGATTTCTTGCGACTGCGCATTTCGCGTTTGATTTTAAGCGTAAGAATAAAGTTGAAAGTTAACCAACTTTAGGTGGGTTTATGCAACACAAATTTAGTAACAAGAATAAGAATTGTAATAAGAATAACAAAAGCAGCGTTTATGCAGTGGTGATAGTAATAATTGTAATAACGTTAAAATCTTAGAGATGAAAACAGTCGAATATGACAAAGAACAATTTTTTAAATATACCCGTATGATTCCAGATACATGATTTGCATGAATTTGCACACCTTGTGACATTAGTGGGTCCTTTGATTCGCAAAAACCCGAACAAAAATCCGTTATCACAACAAACGCACGTGTGCGATGTGCGTATCGATTTCTTGCGACTGCGTATTTCGCGTTTGGTTGTAAGCGTAAGAATAATGTTGAAAGTTAACCAACTTTCAAGGTTATTGCTTATGTTTAAAGTTACTACTAAAATTAAATCCAATGCGTAAACGCTAGCATTGATTTAACAGTATTTTAACTTTTATTCTTATTACTATTCTTGTCTTATTACTAAAACGGCTGCATAAACCCACCTTTATACTAAGTAAGATATTAATGTCGGTGTTATTTTGATTAAAAGACGAATCTTTCTTTAATAAAAAGTGAATGTTTGTAGAGTTCTCAAACACAGGTAGCATCTACATGCCAAGGCGAAACCGCACCGACTGCATAATAAGCAAAATGTCATCAAAAACAATGTTTACTTTACTACAACAACAAAACATATTAAAAAGTTGTTTGCGATCATTTACTACAAAGCCTAAAATTATTTTAAACAATACAGAGTGTTTTATTTCTGCGCACCGACACGTAACTTTGTTTTTTTAAAGCAACATACTGTATATTTTGTAATTTATAGATGCAAAATTTAATTCTGTGCCTAAAACATGTGCCTACAACCTACAACCAATCGTTTTTTGAGTTAAGCCTCGTTCAGATGGTGACACTAGCGTCGTGACATCAAATTAATGTTGTATGATGTCGTCGTCTACTAAACAGCCTGATGTCGCGATGCCACGATGTCATGACGCTAGTGCCGTGACACTAACGATGTCGTGTTTACTGACATCAACTGCCAACTATTAATAATAAAAATGCGGTACTTGAACATACTTTTATTTTTTGACAGCGCATATTTGTCATAATAGACAAATTAATAATATACATTTGTTTGTCATCGATTTCCAAATTATTATGTCCTCATTACATGTTCCAACGTTTTAAGAGCATTATCAACAATATCCTTGTTTATGGGATAAATTTATTTCCGAATATAGCGACTTCAAAATAATTAGTTGCTCTACATACTCTACATCATTCGTTGTTGAAGTTACAAGTGCGGCCATTTTTATTTTGATGTAGCGACACTCAAATATATCATATTACGTGTGAACACCTAGTGTCGTGAAACCGAATATCAAGCGATATCGTAGCACCTAGTGTCACGACGTTAGTGTCACCATGTGAACGAGGCTTTATTCCAGTTTTATGAAAATGTTAATAAACATGTATTACCTACCCAACTTAGCTATGTCAGAACGAATTCCTTTGAAACTATTCGACAAAACTGTCATAGTGATTGATGACTAATTAAAATTTAAAATAATACCCAGGGTATTTTTTATGCCCGATCCATTTAGCTAAATTTCAAAGAAGAATAAATATATTTTTTAATTGGAACACTATCTATTTTTATATTTTCCTTATGATAATTTCATTATCTTTGAAAACTGTTGTATATCATTTACGCCTAATATTAATATTTTTATAGTTATTGCCGTTTTCATAGTAACATAGGGCTCAAACACCGTATTTAATAGAATTAAACTAGTTGGCTCGAAAACTTGTTGTAATTGTCAAATACAATTTTATTTTCATCTTTGCGCTGTATTTGTCATTGACATTTGTCATTTGACAAGGAAGGATCGAAATAAAACAATGGAAGTCGATTAATGTTTTTTCCATGGCAACATTGATTTTCATCTTGAGCATTTTTTATGATATTTCGCTTTTTTTTTGTAAATAGACATGAAATATTATATCAACAAATAATCTTTTATCTAAGTCATCACCTACTAAGACTGTCATTAAAAAACAACTTTCATATCGTATTTTTGTGTATTAGCAACGATAGCCGAGATATTTAAGTTTAAAAATGTTGGTTGAATTCGGTTTTTCCATTATATACATCACGCAAGCCATAGAATTAAAAAAAAAAATTGTTTAAAATGCTAACCTAAATCGCTAAGTTTTGTCCCATTTAATCAACCTAGTATTTTCATTATTTACGGAGATAGCAATAGTGCCACAAAGGAAAAAGAAACAAGCTGTATTTTTTATATTTTAAGGTTCAAAATTAATTATTTTTCAACAAAAAAAGTTGTGTCTTAAATCAATCGCTTTTGAGTTATTTGCGTTTTTTTAAATATTGACAGAAACATGACTAACGTGATCATTACCGTAAACCGGGGCTACTTTGACATAGTTTTGAAGGTTTTTCTAACGTAACTTTTTTATTTTTTTATTAAATGACCTGGAATAAAGTCCATCGTAACAATAGAACCTTCCACTATACAGGGTGTCCAGTTTAAAATGAAGTACATGGGGATCTCGGAAACCGTTAGAAATACAAAATCGGTTAAATGGGGAAAAAGTTGCGCAATTACATGCGTAACAATAATCCACTTTTACATTTTCAATAATTCATACTGTTACGTAGTACCACCATGAAAACGAAAAATGTGCATTTTCTTAAAACCTCCATATTACCTTTGTTTGAAAAGATTTTTGCGCCAAATTTTCAGGATCGGGTAAGTAACCAATAAGGATTTCAAAAATGACATTAAAAATATTCTAGGCTACTATGTTTCGCGCGGCCATAGCCAACTTTTGTTTTTCTTATGGACGCCATATTGGATTTTTGCATTTTTGAAATCTCCATAAAAAATGCTTTTCAACCATGTAAGACATCAGTATGTTTAACCTAGGGAAAATATGAAAATTTGCAAAATTAAGGTTTCACCACAGTAGGCCTTGGTGTCGTGATTAAACAATTGCAACGACTATTTCTAACAACTGTCAAATAATACATATTTTTCTGTAGTGCTAACAAATAAGTGATTTCCGAGTTTTCAATAGATCGTTTTTCAAATAAGCATAAATATGAAATGTTGGAGTGCTTTATTCTCTGTAGGAGAAATGATATGAAATCTCCATAAAAAATGCTTTTCAACCATGTAAGACATCGGTATGTTTAACCTAGGGAAAATATGAAAATTTGCACCACAGTAGGCCTTGGTATCTCTTTGAAAATTAATTTAAATTTTACTTGTTAACACCAAAATAAACGAAGGAGTGGTATGACCCATTTATTAAATTAAATACAAGAACAGCGAAAAAAGTTAGGTGCTTAAGTATTATTAACGAAGCATGTGTTCAAAGATGCCACCGTTCTCTTGTAGGCACATTGTACATCGTTTTAGAATTGCCTTACAGGATTGTCTTATCATGTTCGGTGTCATTCCATTTACCGCTTCTTCAACTGCCTGACGTAGTTCTTCTACAGTTTCATAGGATTTTGAGTACACCTGATCTTTTAAGTAACCCCAAACAAAAAATCAAGGGGGGTGCGGCCCGGCGATCTAGCAGGCCACCTTGTTGGCCCCCGTTTCCTATCCAGTTATCATGGTATTCATTATTTAAAAAGTCTGTAACAATATTCGCATTATGTGCAGGCGCACCATCTTGCTGGAAAATTAGATTTTGTAAGGTAGCAAGCGGAAGTTCGGTAATTCGTTCTGCTACATTAGTTTGTAAAAGGTTTAAATATCGCACAGAATTAAGGTTTTCATCGTAGAAAAATGGGCCAACGATGTGGGTACCAACAACAACCATCCAAACATTGAATCCCCATTTAATCTGTTGTCTTAATCCACGAAATATTTGAGGATTTTCATCAGACCAAAAAACTGTATTTTTACGATTAAATAATCCGCAATTAGTAAATCGGCTTTCGTCCGACCACAAGATTTTCATAGTAAAGTTTGGAATTTCATTATATTTTCTGATGAACCATCGACAAAATTCCATTCTTCTTATCTGATCAACAAAGCTTCCGTTATTTATTAAGTTATCACTTAATCGCCGAAACATGCTTCTACCTGGCTGACGTCTTTCCGGGTATTTATTGAATTACATTTCTGCAGCCATTATATCATTTCTCCTACAGAGAATAAAGCACTCCAACATTTCATATTTATGCTTATTTGAAAAACGATCTATTGAAAACTCGGAAATCACTTATTTGTTAGCACTACAGAAAAATATGTATTATTTGACAGTTGTTAGAAATAGTCGTTGCAATTGTTTAATCACGACACCAAGGCCTACTGTGGTGAAACCTTAATTTTGCAAATTTTCATATTTTTCCTAGGTTAAACATACCGATGTCTTACATGGTTGAAATGCATTTTTTATGGAGATTTCAAAAATGCAAAAATCCAATATGGCGCCCATAAGAAAAACAAAAGTTGGCTATGGCCGCGCGAAACATAGCAGGCCTAGAATATTTTTAATGTCATTTTTGAAATCCTTATTGGTTACTTACCCGATCCTGAAAATTTGGCGCAAAAATCTTTTCAAACAAAGGTAATATGGAGGTTTTAAGAAAATGCACATTTTTCGTTTTCATGGTGGTACTACGTAACAGTATGAATTATTGAAAATGTAAAAGTGGATTATTGTTACGCATGTAATTGCGCAACTTTTTCCCCATTTAACCGATTTTGTATTTCTAACGGTTTCCGAGATCCCCATGTACTTCATTTTAAACTGGACACCCTGTATATCCCCCACGTAAAATTGCTTCTGGGAGGTAAAACAAAACTTTAAAAAAATATTTAATTTGGTGTCAAAGTAACCCCGAGTATGGGGCTACTTTAACATTGCACTTAATTTAATTATAAGTCGAAGAACGACTACAGTGGGGTTTCTTTGACATCTTAATATTAAAAAAAAAACTATTTTTTACAACCAGAACATGAGTTAAAGGCTTATTAATTTCAAAATACTTGGCATAAATCGTATTTTTAATAAAAGTTTAACCTTATTTTAATAATATGTATAAAAAATAAACAAAATGCTTTAGGTTGCTTTCTAAACACTAGGTATTACAAACATATTTTTCTTCAGAAGCAAATTAACACAAAATAAAATACTTATACTGGGTAAGGCTATATACATATAGGTATTAAATTAAACGTAAGTTGCTGGTTTTGAAAAAAGGTTTATTCTTTATAAAATTCTTTAATTTTCAAAACCAGCAACTTTCGTTTAATTTAACCCAATCAAGCAACAGGAGAAACCAACTTTATCTATAGGTATTAATTAAAACTTAAGATAATTTTTAAAAAGTAAATATTTCTGTAGATGACACACTTTTGCTAATTAGATAACATATATTATATAGGTAGGTATGTTCTATGGGAAGAATAAACATAAAATACGTAAATGTAAAAACATAAACATAAAATATTCATAGCGAAAAGTCACACCCCAGAGTCTGTCAAAGTTACCCCCAAAGTCAAAGTAGCCCCGGTTTACGGTACCAACAGAACCTAATAATCAAAATCAGCTACATGCAACATATTTAAAGCAATGCTGCTTTTAATTGTTCGCAAAAAGTTTATGTAGAACATATCTTTTATACTTTTATCAAATTTTAATTAAATCACATTAACATTTCAAACGGCTTACGCTTACGTACAGACAATATCAAATTTCAATTCAGTTTACCAAAACTTAAAGTACATTGTAATTTTTTTGTGACTCAGCTTATTTGCGATTTATTGACATGTATAATTGCTAAATCTGAGTAGTAATTAGTATCACATATTCAGATGATTAGTAATTATCAGTAACTAATAACAAGAAGATAAAGATTCGTCAACGTTTATGATCCGGTAATTTAATTTTGTGGTCAATTAATTTAAGTCAAAAGCTATTCATCTAAAATGTGTAAGGGCAGGTATGTAATTGAAAAATGGGGAAACCATAATTTCATAAAGACCATTCAATTGTTTAACTACCACGCTTTAATTGTTTTAATCATCAATGTAGACATGCTTTAAAACACCGAGTAGGTTAGTGCTTATCGCCACTTCACCACCAACACCAACCTAGTGCTTAACAGTGGCCCAAAATGAAAATCAAGCTAACACTTCTAGGATTTGCATTTGTCGCCTTATGTGTCCAGGTTAGTTAACCGTTTGGCTTCTATCATATCTAAAATTTATTAAAAACTGCTACTAAAAATTAAACAAAAATAGTGAGAAGCAATTTTAGCCACGAAAAAAATTCTTTAGGATTATATTTTAGACAAGATCTAAACAAATAACAATGTTAACAGTTATTTTATTGGGATGCATTTAAAATTAAAACTGTATAATAAAGCCGCAGTGTATAAAACTGTTTTTTCATGTAATTATTAGTTTCAATAATTAATCCGACGAGGTAATTTTATATTGTTTGTTAGAGAAATATCGTTCTTTTTGTAACTTTAAAGGTGCGGTAAATGGCAATGTTAAGCGACACATAATAATGAAACATGTACGTATAACGTAGCTATATTTAGTTTTTGTACTCAGATTGCATAAAAATATATTCATGACCACAACGGCGAACCCCATACAACTTTTTTTTATTGCTAAATTCTAACGCGAACCAATTCCTATATTTATAGATTTTTTATATCAAATTTAAAATATTAACTTGCGCGCTTGTCCCTAAGGTGTTCTTTGTTTTATTTAGGCACATTTTGCTGAATCGTCCATATTTCAAGTGGATGAAACCCTTTCAACTGGTCTTGCCGCTCCATCGACCAAGTTGTTTGACACCCCACACCCACTTTCTCTATTCAGCTCATCAGGTGTACCAGATTGTAAGTAATAATGTTTAAGTCCTACGGAATATTAATAGATGGATACTAAGTAGATCTAAATAGCTTATTTTTCAAATATAAAAACCAGATGAAATCAAGAATATTGCTGTTTGTTAAGCTCAAATCATCTACTAGCAACTGTTTTGCATGTAATAGCTCAGATTTAAATTTAAGAGCAAGTGATATTAATGGAAAAAAAAGAGAAATAAAAGAAAAAACAAAACACAGCTTGTCCCAATTTGATCAACATTTTTTTTGCCTGATTAAATATGTATTAACTTGGTGTTTAGTCCTGTTTAACGTTACTTTTTTATGTTAACAACAATCGTATTTTATAAATTATATACCTACTCCCGCCGTCCGAAAATAAGAGTCCCATTTTAATTTAACAGTATTATTCGAGACTAAGGAACAATGCCAAGGATTGAAGGACATTAAAAACAAACAAAATAAAAGTTTTACTGACCATTGCAAAAAAACCAAAACTTTATTATTTAAATTAATAATTAATCATGTTGACGGAATATTGTGAACATTTTAAAAATATTGGCAATTTGGATTCTCTTCTTAGTTTTTCTTTTTTCAAATGAGGTATTTTATAACTATTCGCCCCATTTTCCCGTACAACACAATCCATACAACTTTGCAACGTTGGAAAAATATGGTCCAGTTTGGTAAATACATAGTCCACGAATGTTTTTTGAACACTTTGAATTAACAAATCAATTGCATTTGGTGCATGCTGATGCTGCAAAGATTGTATGGATGCAAAAAATCCCAAATGCAAAACATTCAAGTCCGGGCTGTTTGATCCGTTTGATCTATTTTTCTACTACTAATAAATAAAAAAAAACAAATTTTTCAAATGGGACTCTTATTTTCGGACAGAGGGTGTACTAACTATTGGTTTAATTTCAACATTAAATTGTTTATTTGATAAAATAATCGTAATTTTGTTGCACAGCATATCCGCAATTAACATAATGTATTATTAACAGGTGTGAAAATAATGTTATATTTGTTGTATTTTTGATATATCGTTAGCTTAAAAAAAATGCGACATTAGTATAGTGGATGTAATATGTAAAGTAAATTTATAACTACTAAATACTTTTTAACATTTAACACTACGTAAAATGTCGTACTTAAAATTGAATTTATATTTTGAAAACAATTTATTTCGGTGGAATTCACATGCACGGAGGGTAATCGCAGCCAAGACTTTGCTATTACGTAATGTCATTTTTTTCGTAAGCTGTAAGTACTTAATGGGATATTTGGTTTATTTAAAAAGAAATCAATGCAAATTACGTATTCCGTAAGAAGTTCCCAGCCCCATAAATTCTTTATTTAATAAGATAGAGCTTTGGTGTCTATTACTAAATATTTAAATTGTCACAAGTTATTTTTTTAAATTGTGTTTTAGATTTAACATCTGCTCAATTTCTTTGACATATTTGGTTTTAAAATGTAATTTTCCTGCTAATTTTTTATTTAAAATTATACACAATATTTTCAGAATCGTTTTAAAACACATAATTTGAAAGCTCTAAGAATTTTCTATCATATGATTTGCGAATAACATTTTCATTAAAAGAGCATACATTAGGTATGTTAATTAAGTTAGCTTGTGAAAAAATATTAAACAATTCAAAGTAAAACAGAGTAATTAGAAGTCTTTGATAAACTTTCAAAATAATAAATTATTTAGATATAATAAACAGTAGAGTACATTCAATAAAAATATTGAATAATTCAATGTTGCATTTTTTGTTGTTTTATAGGCACCGTGTACTTTTTAACACTTTATTTAAAAGCTCTTTACATTTTCTCTTCTATGACATCATAACATATGATGTCATAAGTCGACCATATTTGGCAGTGGTGAGCTGTAGGGGGCTCGCGGGGGCTCGCGCGAGCCCTTTGTTAAATTATTCCTTAATTTGCGAGCCCCTTGTTCTTCTTGTTAACCATTTTCTCAAGAAAAAATATATCTTAAAATCATTGTCATTACATACATTTGTAAAGCGACGAAGTCATGCCTATCAAGCAATGACGATTAAATTTAGAATAACCCGTCGCACAATAGAATTTTTTGAATTATGTACAATCACTTGATTATTCACGTTTGAATTTAAAATGCCATTTTTTTTCCAACATATAATTAACATTATTTTTTTGTTTTTATTTAACAACGAGCGAGCCCTTTGTTAAAAATTTCATAGCTCACCACTGATCTTTGGTGACAAACTGTTTTATTTTTTAAAGAAAATTTTACATCAATTAAAATAGTATGTGAAGAAACAACAAAAAATAGTAAAAAGTAATTAGAACTTTACTATAAATTGTAAAAGATAAAAATTATGTACAGGCAGGGTTGGCCTGATTTTGAATAAAAATCATGATTTTTTTAAACATTTTATTTAATGAAAATAAAACAAATTATTATCTCGTTATACGGTGAAAATGCGGAATTATCTTAACACTGTCATAAACAATGTACTATTCAGAAACATCACCCTGTGAACTACGAGTAGCTCTTAACAAGCGACTATTTATTGCGCTTAAGCATTAAAACATATGTAGGTATTCTATTTTCCAGGGTGATAATTGCATTGCCTGCAAAATAGGTCTGGATGCAATTTTCGTGCGCTCACACTCATTTACTCAGGGCCGTTTTAGGCGGGGGGCGAAAGCGTGCCCCGCACGTGGCCGGCCGCTTTAAAGGGCGGCCAAATGCCGCCCTTACGGTCTTTAATGTTTCACAAGAATTGAAAATAAAATATTAGTTTGAAAATAGTATGTAAAAATGATCAAGGATTAAAGATTTCAATCCCATACTATTAAAAAAAAATTGCAAAAACGCGTAAATCACTCTCCAGTTTGCTTATTCGGTAATTTCGACTTGAGAGTGAAGATTCCGATTACCGTAGCAATGTAGATAGCAATGCAATTGGCAATGGGACAAGTGCCAAGGGCGCAAGAGATGGCGCTGAAAATCCCTCTTACACATAATAACAAATTAACAGTCTGCAACTAATGGGAAAATTTTTTATTATTGATTTCTCAGAAAATATTATTCTTGATAAAAGTTGGTGCATGGTCTAAAACTAATTATTATAAGATGAAAAAAATTTCAATAAAAAATCATGGAACACTAGATTATAACGATTTTTGAAATATTCGCAGGAGTAAAAAAGGGCCCCTATTTTAGGATATAAAAAAAATTATAGGAAAAAGTTATTTAGAATCTCAAAATAGGGCTAGATTTAAATTTTGAAGGTCAAATTCTAATTTTTATTTTTTAAGAAATTTAAACATTCAAAAAGTCTGCAACAAATGGAAAAGTTTTTTATTATCGATTTCTCAAAAAATTATATTCTTGATAAACGGTAGTGCATGGTCCAAAACTAATTTTAAATAAAAAGTTTAATAAAGTCATAGGACACTAGATTTTAGCGATTTTTGAAATATTCGCAAAAGTAAAGTGCTTAAAATTTTGTAATAATTGTAATTTTGGAATTTGACCATCAAAATTTACATCTAGCCTTATTTTGAGATTCTAAATAACTTTATTCTACATTTTTTTTTTGTATCTCTTAAAATAAAGGCACTTTACTCTTGCAAATATTTCAAAAATCGCTAAAATCCAGTGTCGTATGATTTTTATCAAACTTGTTTTTATCTTAAAATTAGTTTTAGACTATGCACCAACTTTAATGAAGAATAAAATTTTCTGAGAAATCAATAATAAAACACTTTTCCATTTGTTGCAGACTTTTTGAATGTTAAAATTTCTTAAAAAATAAAATTTTGAATTTGATCTTCAAAATTTAAATCTAGGCTTATTTTGAGATTCTAAATAACTTTTTCCTATAAATTGTTTTTGTATCTCATAAAATAAGGGCACTGCAAATATTTTAAAAATCCTTAAAATCCAGTATCCTATGACTTTTTATTACACTTTTTTTTATCCTAAAATTAGTTTTAGACCATGCACCAACTTTTATCAAAAATAAAAATTTTTGAGAAATCAATAATAAAAATTTTTCCCATTTGTTGCAGACTTTTTGAATGACGCTGTATACAACATGTTGTTAAATATAATACTTGCAAAGACAATTATTTATTTTTTTATTTCATTTTTTTTTGTTTACCGGGGCGGCGAAACGTAAATAAAATACCTATTGTAAAACTTAATTTTTTTAAATATCTTAGTCTTAGGAGGGGGGGGAGTAATTCGCGCGAATACGCTTGTAATGAAAACGCACACTTATGCGGTAACTTGTTTATGCATTAAAAATGTATGATTGACAGTTGAAACTTGCTTTAAAACGCCCCTTTCATTTTTTGTCATGCAGATAAAAATATTTTAATAACAAATAATACAACAATTTACATAATTTTCATTCTAATAATTTGATACAACAACCATTGCATCCATACATTGCATGAAAATGTAAGTTTAAAAACCCATGTTGATATAAGACTGACTAATTGACCATCACTTTGTGTTTTTATTACATCAATTTTTTAAATTTGTATGATTACTGTTAAACTATAATACCTGCGGGTAGTCCACCCCCACGCTGGCGATGTTTTTGTTTACAATAAATTCAAAATTAAATTTGAATAAACAGGTATTGTATCTCTGTAAGTTTTATTTTTCGGCCCCGAATGTATTATCGCACACCAGTTCCGCAAACCCTATGATCGGCTCTGGACACCGCCTCAAGCCCTCAAGCCTCAAGAGAGGCTCAAAAGGGGCCAGATTCGCAAATATTTGCGAAAAGATGCATTTGAAATAAGCGCTAGGGGCGTCAAATTAATAATCTTACAATTAGTTACGCCTCTTATTACGTTTAATGCGACTAAGCGGCAAACTATCGTCGCCCTAGACTTGTTTTGTTCCATATCACACGCAAATCGTATGTATATGAAACAAAACAACTCTGGGGCGACAATAAATCAGCCTACATGCGGCAAAATGTATCAGCCTGCAAAGCCTGCAGACAGCAAAATCGTAAATCCGCCATTTCTTCGAAACTCTTGAGTTAAGCAAAATCCCCATGCCAAGCCTCGATTTTAGTGGTCTGAAGTTGTATTAAAAGAAAATTAAATTTTGGACACCCTGTAAGTAATGCATCGATTCCAAAAATTCCAGGATGTACTGCAAGGTTTCTTCTAAGCATGGTCTAAATTTAAGCTTTTTTTTTCAAAAATGGTGGCGTCAGATAATATTAAGCATCACGATGAAAATTTAAAAAAATTGCAAAAATCTAAAAAATGACTGCACTTAGGTATAGGGAATGCCAATAATAGTCCCTCTAAAATAACGTTTTAAATTCAAATACGCAATAAAAAATATACCATTGTGTTTGAAATAAGAAAGTAGACGTCAACTTCCGGTATTTCCGGAAATGTCGCCATATTGATAATATTCTTAGTAAACAGATCAGATGCCATTATAGTCATAACCAAAAGTTCAGATCCATACCGTTTTTCATTCTTCATATTTTTTTAAGTACCGGTCTCAATAAATCACCCTGTATAGGTCACGGTTGGGCAAAATTTGATTTTTATTAAAAAAATCAAAAATCATTGATTTAAATTTGAAAAATCAAAAAAATCACGATTTTTTGGTTTTTTTGATTTTTTTCAAGAAACTTTTCCCTTTTTACAACTAATTTATTCATTATTCACCCTCCATTATCTCTTCTATACAGCGTCAATCAAAAAGTAACAACAAATAAAAAAGATTTTATCAAAAATTTCTCAGGAACTTTTAGTCTTGATAAAAGTTGATGCATGAACTAAAACTAATTTTAAGATGGAAAACTTTGCTTTTTAAACTTGTTTGAAAAAACTGCTTTATTTATTCCCGGTTTACTTAAACTAACTAGTTTGCTATCTTGTGTGCAATTATGTATGCTCATTAAAAAACGTGTAGAGGAAAACCACGGGACAAGTTTTTATATCTGTGAGAAAATCATAAAAAAGTTTTACACTTGAGTTTAAGCCCAACGACAGTTCTTTTCCGAAATACCTTATTGAGAGGAAAAGCTTAAAAAATAGGAGTATGTGTTTTATGCTTTTTCTATTAGTAGCTGTTACATACTATCTGTATTATATGATTTTGTGTAGTTTCATTACATTACTTCATAACTAATGGTTAGACTCTGTCAGCGATTGTAATTTTAATGCTGAATTAACTAAACATGAACTTTATTGGATTGCAGATACACGTGATGATGGTTATGGGCAGCAAATTGATGACTATTCAACCGCAGGAAGTGGCATTTTTTCAAATGTCTTCAATGCTATAACGTTTATACCAAGACTTTTATTTAAAATTGTCATGTTTTTCATAAATATCCCCTTAAATATGATCAAAGTAGTATTTTTTCCTGTAACGTTTGGGTGGAGAATTGCGAGGTTTTTTATAAAACTAATACTTTTTCCATTTAAAATAATGTTTTATCCGGTCAAATGGATCATCTCCCTTCTAACACGCTTCTCTGATTCAAATAATACAGTTAATCCTATCTATGGTTACTCAGTCTACAGTGGATAACATAAACACATTTTAAATAAAACGTGTCATGTATGTTGTACAGAAAACTTTGCTTGGATTATTAATAAAGATAATATTTTCAGATATCTTTACTTGTGTAACTAAATCAACTCAGGAACCTAACCAGTTTGGTAATTGTTTGAATAATAAAAAGTTAAAAATTAAGAGTACGCAATTTTTTTATAAAATATTTTTGCTGCAAGCTTTTTTATTATTCAAATTTATTGAAATCATTGAACTATTTAAGTAAATAATTAGATTGCTACTGATGAAGAGACGAGAGTCTTGAAATTGGTTTAAAATTTCAACAAAAATTCTTCGATTAATAAATAAATCACTTAAATAGTTTGAGTGCTTGTTTTGGCTAGTAATTTATTGCAATAATTTTTTATTCGAAAAGTTAAAATCATTTGTATGAGTTCAATCCACCGCAGAACATTTTAAAAATTGAAAGACTATGTTTTATTTGATAAAAATTTTCACTAAAATGAGTATTTCAAACAGGGATGAAAAACGTAACGTAGCGATACCCAATAACGTTATAATAACGATTTCTATAATTTCTAATACAATAACGTAACGTAATTTTGATAACGTTATATAACGTTACAATAACCAATAACGTTTCATTTAAAGTTATTTTGTATCGTTATTCTCTATAATTTAAATTTTAATATAGCGTTCTTACTATTTTCAGAAGAAGATATATTTTGTTTGTATTTTATAAATGAAAATTAAAACAATATATCTTAACGTAATTTTTTACTATTTTTTAAATTTACATTTTACAGAACCCAAAAATAATTTATAAAAAGTTACAAAAAAAATTGTTTTTATAACGTTATATATCATAATTTATGTAACGTTATATGACGTTATGTAACGTTATATGACGTTATATAACAGGGGTGGCCAACCTGCGGCTCGCGAGCCACATGCGGCTCTTTGAAGGATTATTTGTGGCTCTCAATAAATGTACCCGAGTTCCCTTTTCATTTTTGTGCTATTATATTTAAAAAAATTATTATCGTTCCGTATGTGTTTCAAAATGTCTTTTAAATTACTGACAACAAATATGAAAGACTAAGTGCAACGTTGTAACAAATTTCATTTCCGTCCAAGTTAAGAATGATATGACTCATCGAAAACTGCGCGAACGAACATAAACAGTGGCGTAATCGTCCGTAATCGACCGACTCCAGACCGATTTTGATTTTGACCGATCAGTATTAACTAACCAGCATCTCAAAGAATTACTGAGAAGTGCTGTCACCAATTATTCACCAAATTTTAAAGAATTATCAAGAGAAGTAAAATAAATGTGTTTAATTTTTAATATTTAAATTCAATACACATATTTTGTACTTTCATTTATATGTTTTCAATAAATATAATTTCTGTAAAAAAAAATTTTAATACCTTTTTTGCATACCTTTTAAATACGTATTTAATTGCGGCTCGCGAAAAATTTCAAATTTTGAAAAATGGCTCGGACTATCAAGGAGCTTGGCCACCCCTGTTATATAACATAACAATTCATATTTTTAATGTTATTTATAACGTTATGTAACGAAAAAAATAAAACAAATAACGTTATACAATACCGTAACGATTTAAAACGGTATTCCATCCCTGATTTCAAATAAAAAATACTTTTTTAAGGATAAAAGTTTCATTTATTTGTATTTGAAGGGTTGCCAACTGTGTACTTTTAGGCCAAAGAGTCCGACTTAACGAAAATTTTCCTGTGCTTCGTTTCAGGCAGTGGCGGATTACCACACAGGCGCATGAGGCGCGCGCCTGGGGCCTCAGAACCGCTGGGTACCTCATCTTCAAATCCAAAATTAAATTTTTATTGTCTGTTAATATGAGAATTATAAAATAATAATTTTAAGCATATTGTAATATCTTCTACAATCTATTTTCATAGTGGGTATTGGGTAATAGTCATTGATGCCAATAAAAAAAAACATGGTAAAATAAACTAAAAAGATAGCCAATTTGGTTCCAAATCGCCAAAACTCTGCATCTGATTACAGTGCACTGCAAGCCCATGTACTGTACAGGGTGGTCCAAATTTGATAGGATTACATGGGTATCTCGCTTAATAAAGATAGAGGAACGGTTAAATTACCAAAAATGTGCTGTTTTTTGAGACAAACTCAGAACAGTTCTCAAATACATTTTAACATTTCCGGGTTTTCTGGTTTTTTTTCCCCTTGTTTTTGCAGCCTACTTTTTGTTTCTCATCTTTAAAAAAATTAAAAAAGCCTTTGTTACTTGCGTATTATCAAAAATAAATACATCAACCCTTATATATTTGGAAAGGAAAAAAATAAGGAATTTAAGTATAGCCAACTATAGCTTCTATTTAAAAAAAGGTGAGTTTGTGTCATAACTTTTTAACAGCGAGTGTTTTTTTTTTTTTTAGTAATATCAAAATTTTCATAAAAATATATAAAAATAATCCCTATAGACTTTTTCCATATTTAAATCAATAAGGGAGATATGACACATTATAAATATAACAAAAAAAAAAGTTTTATAACTCAAGAACCGGAAATGATAGAATATTTTTGAAAACGGTTCTGAGCTTGTCCCAAAAAACATTTTTGGCAATTTAACCGTTTCTCTATCTTGACTATTAAGCGAGATACCCATGTAATCCTATCGAATTTGGACAACCCTGTACTGTATGATGTAGAATTTTACTGTGACTTTTTTACCTGAAATGTGATTTTTTCTTTAAATGGGAATGTGATTTTTTTTTCTGGTACCTGAGAATATTTATTTATTTCCGTATCTTATTTTTGTGTTTATGTTTTTGTTTTTGTTGATTCCAAAAATAAAAAACGTTATGATTTTCTGCATTGTTCATTTTAGTGAAGCATCCCATTCTTATGGGGGGCCTCCAGATCAGGTTGCGCCTGGGGCCCCACCAAATCAAGATCCGCCACTGGTTTCAGGTTACTAGTTCTCCGGCCGAATTTATAAAATATAAAAAAGGTAATTTCCGATAACAATACAAAAGATCCTCGCTCACTCAAATTATCAACATTGAAAGTGAAACTGTAAAAAAACTAAATCCCGAAGAAATTCTTGCTGAATTTGTTTCCAGAGAAAAACAAAAGACTTATAAATAAGTTCAAAATCAAACTGTGATTTCGTTTGTTATGTAAGTAGGTACCTAGTTTAGTGAACATTATGTTTTTAACTTTCTATTTTCTTTACTTATAAAACATCTTTTATTCCAAAATTATAATTAAAAAATGGTAGAATTGGGCTATATGACATAACAAAAAATAAATATTAAACTAGGATGCAACTAGATTGGGCATCCTTATTTTTTGTCACTCTTTCACCGTATGATTTTTTAACAGTATAAACTGTTTTTTAAAAATTCGTAATAATAAATTAGCGCCGTTTTCATTTCTGTACTTTTTCCTTCTTTGTTTAACGTTTTTTTATTAAATTTTATACTTACTTTAAGTTAGTAGAAAAGGTAAATGCTAGTCACTTAGGGCTGTACCCAACATACTCGACGTGTGCGACTTTAATTAATTACGAAGGTAAATAAGTAAAAAGGTTACAATTAAAAATGTATAGACTATATAAATCTAAATAATTGAGATACGAATGTGGAAAAAAATTATTTCTCCACATAATTATTGCCACTAAAATAAAACGTTTGTCGTTTCACTTTTACAGTCATTGAAACTAGCAACATGAATTTTATATTGTATACTGACCATACTTACCCAACGAAGTCTGCAAGTCTGTTCTGTTTTCAAACTCTTTGTCAACAGAGAATTTTGCCACGGATAGAATAGGTGGAAAAATGTTGGGGTTGTGAAGTAGATATTTAAGAAATTTAAATATTTTCTTTTGGGTTTTCCAGTAATGAAAACATTAAAGTGAAATGGCTGGGACAACGGACAGAAGAATTGTGAGCTGCTGAGTAAATATGATAAGAGATGTGTACTAACCCTTTGTGTACCAAATTAGACACTAATTGACAGTTTTACACAAATTTAATAGCGGCTGACGAAAAATCAAACTTTGCCTTAATTCAAAAGAGGCCTTCACAATGTAACTAATAATGTAGAAGATTGCTTTTCGAAACATTAAACTAAAAAACATAAAAAAGGTGATTTTAGAACAAATCCACTGCGACAAAAGGAATAAAATTGGAGAGAAAGATTAGTGTCTCTTACTTGATTAACTTTGTATAGCCATTCACAACTTATTTATCGACTGCCCTTTGTAGTTATGTAACCATCTTACCTTCAGTAAATATCTCTTTTTTAAAGTTAACAAAAATACCAATCTCAACAAGTAGGCAAAATCAAAAACTTAAAACGAAACTGAGTTTTCACAGTTTATGTAAAAATAATTACATAACACCTTCACTTAAAATATATATTTTTTGGTTGATTGGAGTTCGATATAGAACAGAAGTTATATAAACATGAATTGTTATTTTAAAAAAAAACGAATTCTTGTTTTAAAAGTATTTAATTAATACAAATACCTATGTATAATAATTGAAAAAAATAACTAACTTTATATATTTAATGAATTATTCATCAATAAGAAACTGTGCAACAGAAGTATGATAGTCCAAAGGTAAACATTTTCTTAATTCTTTTCTATCAAGCCATTTAAAATCTGGACCTTCTGATGATAACTGACCATTAACATGCTTGGCAATATATATGAACATCTGAAAGAAATAAATATTATGTAAATAACTACACCCTGACATGTCAATTTCTCCAAGGGATCGATCATAAATATATTTAATAAAAGGTAAAGAAACCGGGCTTGGTGGCTGGCTAGTAAAATAACCTAGCAAGTAATCGGGAGGTCGTGGGTTTGAATCCCGCTACCCTCTGTCATCTTAGAGGTTTTCCCTACCACTATAGGCAAATGGTGTGAGTAGTTCCACCTACCCTTACCTTACCCACCCTAACCTTGTTTACCGCCCCCTCGCCCCTCGGACGCTAATGGCCAGAATTGCTGAAGCATCCTTAAACCAACAATTTAAGAATAAAAAAAGGAAAGAAAATTAATAAAATGAAAATTTGCAGCATTCTCTATTTAGCAAGTCATCTTGGATGTAAAAACTTATGAAAACCCGATATGGCAAAATTGTTTAAACATAAAATCCAATAACATTTGAATACGGCTCGGTATCCTCTAAATGTTTTATAAAAAAGATCAAAGTTTAATTTTTTTAAATAAATAGATTGCTGGGGAACCCTGTACATCACAACATGAAATAAAATAAAGTATTTTCAGCATGCTATGAGTTGCAATCTCCTGATGTAAAATAACGACACCAGAGTAAAAATATTAATTGTTTACCTTGGCTCCAATACTGCCAGTATTTTTAAGTACATCCTTAGGGTATTTATATTTATAAAAACCTGAAGGTGCATTGCCAAAAAATTGAACTTTAAGATTTGGTCCACAATGTTCCTTTATGATTCTCTCAGCGGTCTATAAAAATTATGTTTTAAGAAACGCAGCAAGTCAAACCATTTTGTCAATACCTACTTGTTGTAGTGATTCACCATTTTTATGCAACCCTTGTGGTAACAAAAAATAACTTTGGTTGCCAATTTTTTGATTAACTACTAATACTAAATGCTTATCCAATTTTCTGATAATTGATCTACTATCACTATTTTTATCTGCATCTGAAATTAGAATATGTAAATTAAATCTTTTGTAATACAGGATGTGTTTTTCAATGTGAAGAACATGGGAATCATTATTATTATTATTAAGGATAAAATGATAGATTAACAAAGAAGTGTTTTAACATGCTCAGTAAGAATGTTAACCAAAAATACTTAACCTTTAAGTAGTCGCACGGCGCCGCAGAGGCGCCAAGCGTTTTTTAAATCGTTGTTACATTTTTAATAATTTTTTTGTCACTAATATCTGTTTATGTATTCCTCAATTGTACTTTTAGGAATACGAATTATATAGTATTATTCATATTTCTCTATTTTACAGTCCGTAAAATGCAATTATGTGCTACTCGGCATGAACGCTATCATTTATGCTAGGGCTAAAAATCGACATTCGCAACAAATTTGTTCGCAATGCCATAAAAATATTTGTTCAGAGCATACAATAAAATTGTGCAGTGAATGCTTTGCATCCAATGTTTGATTCGTATTAAAAAAAAAAAAACTGTTTTTACAGTTATGTTTTATATACAGATATATATTTTTTATATCTTATAATTTATTTAGTCATTGTTATTCTTTTTAAGATTTAGCTTATATTTCATGAATAAAGCAGTTTAACACATTTTTAAGATTTTAAGTCAAAAATATTGTTATAAAACCCCAATGGTGCCTCCGAGGCGCCATGCGAGTAGTTATGTATACACAGTACACGCGACTAGTTAAAGGTTAATATTGAGCCCAGTTTTTCAGTTTTTTACATATTTTCAGTTTAATTTCATATTGAGCACGCAATAAGACACTTTTTTGCTAATTCAACTATCCTCTTGTTGAAATAAACAATCTTAAAGTGATACAACCCACCTGTTGTCCTGGAGGCAAATCTAAATTTTGAAGCTTCCTCAATATTTTGATCTAAAATGTCGTGAGCAGTTTGTTTAATTGTTACATCAATATCTAATTCCCCTTGCTTTAATAGTTCTGCTTGATTACTAAAAGAATAAGATTGTTAATAGGTACATGAAGCAAATTATGTTCTCACATGCATGCTAAATACATACTTTAAATCTGCTTCACTTAGTATCGTTACTTGATTACTTATTATCAAAAAAAAAAAGCCATTGTCTTAAACATTATACAACTTTTAACACATTCGCTGCCACGGCTCTAGGGCATTAACCGCTCACACAGACCAACCCCTTTTAGCCGTAAAAACTCAGTATGAAATATTTCGTAGCTGGGGTATGTGACAGCCTTTTGTTATTTGCCCGTGTATGGCACTATTAATTTTACGCAATTTTATGCATAAAAACAGTTCTGTGCATGGAAAAGTGTTTCAAATATATCATTTATAAATTTTTATTCCAGAAAATCATTTTTATTTCTTTTATATGTTTGTTGTATATCCATTATCTTACATTCGTATTGTATTTTTTTTCAAGTGTTTTACTTATTTTTGTTACAAATATACCACTAAAAATTTTCTAGCATGCTTAACATATCACGATGTTGTACAAACATGTAGTTTTTGTTTTACTTTGCATCAGTAAATATAGTTTTAATTTTTTAAATAAAAATTATTTTTTTCTGACAAGCCCTCAAACGCCAACTATGCTTTATTTACAGTCCAAGCATCCAGTTTAACATGCGTATACTAAGAACTAATTCATACTTGGCTTAGAAGATCAGATATCAATAAACGAGTATACTCATAGTTGGCCTGTTAAGCGTGTACACCAACTACGAATATACTCGTAGTTCGCAGCGACGAGTTATTATGTAAATTACATAGAATAAAACATTTTTCAAGTATTTTGTGGCCATTACTAAAAATCCTGGAACAATACCTAATGAATTTATATACAGGGTGTTTCGTAAAAAATGCGAAAAAATTTGGGAGGCGATTCCTTATCGAAAATTAAGGGGGGTCTTATATACAGGGTGAGTCACGACGGACGCGTCGGAGTTTTATGGCGAAAGGGTTTATATTTTATAATTTCTATCGCTGTTAGATTATGTAAGTCAATAAGGGCTACATTTTAAAAATATTTTCAAACATACAGGGTGCTCCAAAAAAGAGTGGCATATCAAAGTTATACTTTTTCTTATGGAACACCCTGTATATTTTTACATTTTTGGATTTCTTTTTAAATTTAATTCAAAAAATGTAAAAGGTCATATGGGTCTAAAGAAGACCGTTCTCGTGAAAATTGTATTTTCATGAAAATACAGTATTTTCAAAAATTTTGCACATTTTTAAACTTTGAGAAGTCTGAAGAAATTCGCTTGGAGATAAGATTGACAATAGATTAATTAACACTTTGTACCACCTACATTTTTAAAATATTATACAGGGCGTTTTTTACGCTTGGTCAAACTTGTGAAACTTTAAACATCGATAACTCATTTTTTTTAAATACAACACCCTATATTTTTTTACAACGACTTATAGAAAATTTAATTCTCTTTCGAAAACATACTGTTTTTAACCTAAAATTGATATTTTCCGAGATATCGCGATTTTATTGTTAATCATTAGGGCAAAGTAATATTTTCGAGTAGGCTATGAAGATGAAGGTAGACAGCGGTAATTTGAAACAATTAAAAGAAAGGTTTAGTTTTATCTTTTCCCTACGCATTTTTGACATTTTTTTATAATGAAGAGCAATCTCACGTTTAAATCGAGATTTCTTAAAATTATTTATGCATTTATTTATTGGACCAGTATGATCATGATTACTAAATCCTATAAACCATTTTTTGTATGTTTATAATACCACACTCGGTTCTATCAAAATGTCTTTGCTTAACTTCTGGTTCCACGCATTTTGCAAACATTGTGTTTTATACAGTGTGCACAATGTTTAAACGTGAGATTGCTCTTCATTATAAAAAAATGTTAAAAATGCGTAGGCAAAAGATAAAACTAAACCTTTCTTGTTCTTTCTTTCAATTGTTTCAAATTACCGCTGTCTACCTTCATAGCCTACTCGAAAATATTACTTTGCCCTAATAATTAACAATAAAATCGCGATATCTCGGAAAATATCAATTTTAGGTATAAAACAGTATTAATGTTTTCGAAAGAGAATTAAATTTTCTATAAGTCGGTGTAAAAAAATATAGGGTGTTGTATTTAAAAAAAATGAGTTATCGATGTTTAAAGTTTCACAAGTTTGACCAAGCGTAAAAAACGCCCTGTATAATATTTTAAAAATGTAGGTGGTGCAAAGTGTTACATAATCTATTGTCAATCTTACCTCCACGCGAATTTCTTCAGACTTCTCAAAGTTTTCAAACGTTGAAAATTTTTGAAAATACTGTATTTTCATGAAAATGCAATTTTCACGAGAACGGTCGACTTTAGACGCATATGACCTTTTACATTTTTTGAAATAAATTTAAAGAGAAATCCAAAAATGTAAAAATATACAGGGTGTTCCATAAGAAAAAGTATAACTTTGATATGGCACTCTTTTTTGGAGCACCCTGTATGTTTGAAAATATTTTTAAAATGTAGCCCTTATTGACTTACATAATCTAACAGCGATAAAAATTATAAAATATAAACCCTTTCACCATAAAACTCCGACGCGTCCGTCGTGACTCACCCTGTATACAATTTTTTCCTTAGATGTCTCCTTTCGGAGTTACATTCCCCTAAAGGGGAGCGGTAACATTAGGTTTTTATTTTATTTCTCAAATTTGGATAAATGTAGGAGAATTATATTTGGTAGATGTTTTATACTTATTAAAAGGTTCCCATAGTAATATTTTTAATCAGCTCCCACCTTCACAGGGGGCTGAAAAGTTCGACCCCTGTTTGTTTTTTTATCAGAACTTTTTGGTGTGTTAAAATTTTGCAATTTAAAATTTTTCTTTGGAAAGCTTGTTTATTTAGAAACTTTTTTTATTCTTTAACTTTTCTCGTAAAACCTACGGTTTTTGAGTAAAAAAACAAATAAGTAAACATACACCATTAAATATTCCCATATAAAATGATTCATTATGGTGGTTGCCATGGTTTGTTTATGTTCATATTGGGTAGAATTGACGGGTGTAATTCATTTTGACGTTTACGTGGCGACAACGCTAAAACGCTCGTCAATTCTACCAATATAAACATAAACAAACCATGGCAACCACCAAAATGAATCGTTTCATATTGGAATGTTTTTTTACTCAAAAACCGTAGGTTTTACGAGAAAAGTTAAAGAAAAAAAAAAGTTTCTAAATAGAGCAAGCCTTAAAAAAAATAAAATTTTAAATCGAAAAATGTTAACCCACCAAAAAGTTCTGATAAAAAAACAAACAGGGGTCGAAATTTTCAACCCCCTGTGAAGGTGGGACATTATTGAAAATATTACTATGGGAAACCTTTCCAAAAGTACAAAACATCTACCAAATATCATCCTCCTACATTTATCCAAATTTGAGAAATAAAATAAAAACCTAATTTTACCGCTCTCCTTTAAGGGGACGTAACTCCAAAAGGAGACGTCTAAGGAAAAAAATTTATATATAAGACCCCCCTTAATTTTCGATAAGGAATCGCCTACCGAATTTTTTCGCTTTTTTTACGAAACATCCTATATATGTTAACATTATACATTTGTTTTAATTTACGCACGAAATCTCAGAAACAACATGGTGTAAACCATGTCGTTCCTGCACAGTGGATTCCAATTTATTGTGACACAGATTACTCGTTCATTTGGGCCAGTTATCGCAATTTCTTCTATTAAGTTTGGCATGTAATTACATTCTGACAAATATTTTGCCTTTGTTTAAATTGTACCATTAACAATTTCGCTTTAAGGTGATAAGCACAAATAACTTTAAAGTACCATAATCTGGTAAGACAAAATATGTGTGCAGCAGTAGATATATAAAATACGTAGCAGTACGTTTAACTGCACAGAATTATTTTTATTATGTAAAAGGCTGGCAAATAGAATAATGATGGAGGTGAAACAAAAACAGATTGACCACTAAACAACCAAAAATTGCAACAAGGTAAAGTGAAATAACTAAGAGCTTATGTTAAAATTTATAAATACCATATATTTATTAACTCCTATACTACTCAAACCTTTAATTACTTGTGCCAACCATAAAAGGGTAATCTATGCTTGTCACGGATCAGCGTGGCTGTCTTATATGAACGCTATGTTATTTATAGGCATTTGTGCATTAAACTATTTACAACAGATTGTAACCCACTCTACACTTACGGCCTAAATTTGTTTAATCCTATGCATTTAAAAAAATATACCTTAACCCAGTGGCGGCTTCTCAATAAGTGCACATGTGCACGTGCACCCCCATCTTACAATCCCAACTATGTCTCTTTTAATCATATTTTAACCAGTTAAAATGTATTAACTACATGAAGTCCTTTTTATTTCATTTTACATTTCATCCTGAGTCGGGACCGGACCGGGACTCGAAACGCCTAAATCCCCGTAAAACGTAGTAGTAGTCGCTGCCGTGCAGTGCACAAGCCACCTCCGACTCTGATTGGAGGAGCCGTTACCCCGCTAACCCTTTGTTCCCCGCAACGGTCCACATTCTTAAGCTCGCCTATGTGCACATTTAATTTTGATATATTGGTTTTCGTTTCATTGCGTTGGTTTGTTATTGTCGGTCTGCATTTCTGCAAATATGGAATATTCGGCTTGTGTTAGCGTGCAGTATATAAAAACAATTCGTGTTTCTTGTTTATCTTAAGAAGAAAAGGTAAAAATCAAGAGTGCCGGTGGTCCAAAACAGAATTTGTTAATCAGGAATGTAACAAATCGCAAAACTCGTGACTATAAAAGGACTTTTAAGATAAAAACTTATGAAAACAGTGATTGGTTGTGTGGGTGTGATGTTACTAAAAGTCTCTACTGTTGTCCTTATTTATTATTTGCAAATGATGATCAAACAGAATGGACAAAATCAGGCGTTAAAAATTTAATTCATTTAACAGAAAAAATAAAAAACATAAAAGTTCAAGTTTGCTCCACATTTTTTTTTTAAATAATATGTGCACCCCCAAAATATCAACCCACGTGCCGCCACTGCCTTAACCAATCTTTAACCTGATCCTTTATTGCTGACCAAGTGAATGAGGGTAAGGTTAAAGTGTTTGTTAACTGTAATTTTTAATAGTAGATAGCAAATCTTCATGATGAGTTTTACCTGCAAATGCTTCTATGTGCACAGCGTTTATATATGACAGCCGCGCTAGTAATTCGCTTTAGGTTGTTAACCGTTGGTGTCTTCAAAGTCGATTACACAAAAATGTTTAATAAAAGTTGCATATAACCCCTGTGTAAATAGAGAACACATTATAATAGTTAATCTATATGGCTTAAATTCTTAAATACAAACTAAATTGTGTTGTCTATTAAAAACACTTGGGTTGCAAATTAATACATTGAGTTGGAATTAAACCATCCAGCAACACCTACACTTCTTTTTCATGTCTAACTTCATGATCCGATTTTAAACTTCTTTCGTGTTCCTCATTCCGTAAAAGCTTCTGAAAATCTCTTTCTAAATCATTTAAAAGTGGTGTTATAACAGGCCTTCGTTCCAAACAAACTGCTGTGAACATATCCCATTTTCCTGATATTGCAGTACAATATCCTAAAACAACGTTTAATTTAAAAATTTCTAAAATCGTATAACTTAATTGATAATACCTCTTTTAGTGTTTAACGCTAAACTTTTATAAAAGTTTACGTAACGTAACATAACTGACAATTAAAACACAAATGTTAACTATCTATACTAGCAATTAAAGACATCCTGTGCATCAAAGACGTCTTTTAGGTTATACACAATCCGCAGACCCAATCGTCGCTATTTTGACATTAGAACGACAAATAACTGGCATTTGAGCTACTAAAGTTTATATTAACTACTGTACAGGTGTGTTTTTTTGTTCACTGACGAAAGATTTATTGGATCGTACCAATTCAGTTTTCTTAAACACTTTACCCATAGAAAAAGGACGACTTTACCATTGGCACGCGAGTTATCAAAATGAGAGGAGAACATTTTAGAGACCAACCAAAACATTTGAAACTATTGTACGATTATATTTAACAACAACAATCAGTAGATGAATAACTATTAATGTTAACAGCATATAACAATCATTAGGCAGATACAATCATTTTACTTTATAAATATTATAAATAATGTATACATAATTTAATAAAAATCGCGAAAATACCATAATTGTTAAACTCGATAAACCAATTAAAAATATTTTATCAGTAGTCTTATCATATAACTTATAATGATAGTATGAAAAAACTCGGGGAAGCAATTTATTATGATGTAACATTGTTTCATGTAAATTACACATATCTTAAAAATACACAATATAATAGTTGCGCTTAAGCCCATCTTAAATAATCATGTCCGTAAATTCAGTAAATAACACTATAAATACGTGCATATCACAGCCATCTAAAGTCTACATTCATATTTTATTATAATTAGCAATTTTAGCATATTACAAAAGTTGATGCTTGAAAGATCGACAAATATTATTAAACATTAAAAATAATTAATGTTCAATTGTTGAATACATTTTTTAAATTTCTAACGGCCATTTATCGTTAGCCCCTATCTTGTCTTCGTTGCAGTTTTTTTTTATTGTTTTTCTCCTCGTCACAAATTTTAAATTATTTATAAATATCTGAACACTTCGAACCCTTACTGCCGCGAAGTTTTATACGAATTTTTTTACAAATAATGAATTGTTATACTTAAAATATGTTTACAATAATCTAAAAACTTTGCTTTAGTAAAATTATGGATCAAATAGAATCGCAGGAAAGTTTTCAAATCGGACATTTATTACAAGTCAATCTTCTCAATTTGATCAATACATTATTTTTATCTGGTATTAAGTTAGTAACCTTTTAATGCTTATTGTTTTTTGTTTGCTTTAAAGTTAAACGATTTTATATTTCTATCACTTTCTTTGATCTTACGACTTAAAACCAGGGCTCGAAACCGAAAAAAATTTTGGTTAACGGTTAACCGAAATCGAGAACTTAATTTTTATAACGGTTTTTGTTGAAAACCCGGTTTTATTCCTAAAAAACCGGTTTAGTGTAAAAAACCGATTTCAATTAACCGGTTTTTAAAATTATTTAATGCAAAGTATGAAAAGATATTATCTATTTATAATTTTATAATATATGTACAATCAAGCGTTCAGTAATGACTTCTGGTAAACTAATCGCATTTAATACAGGTTTTGTATTTTTTATCATAATTTTTATTTTAAAAAAATGTTAAAAAACCGGTTTTTTTGCCTTTAAAAATAACGGTTTTGGTTAAAAATCACTTTTTCTGACAAAAAATAACGGTTAACCGGTTTAAAAAACCGGTTTAAAAAACCGGTTTCATGCCCTGCTTAAAACTATGACTTAAAAAATCGCAATCCCTAGCAGCAGTTTTAATTTGACTACTTATAAAAAAACTTTAAAATGTTTGCAAATGTGACGAATTCAAATTTAATCACAGTACCTAGTGGCGGATTACCGCACAGGCGCATAAGGCGCCCGCTGGGGCGTCAGCAAAGCGGGGGCCTCAGAATCGTTGGGTGCCTCATCCTCAAAAACCAAAAGTAAATTTTTAATGTTTGTTAATATGAGAATTATAAAATAATAATTGTAGCCAAATTGTAATAACTTGTAAAACCTTTTTTCATAGTGGGTATTGGGTAATAGTCATTGATGCCAATTTAAAAAAACCATGGTAAATTAAACACAAAAAAATAGCCAATTTTGTTCCAAATCGCCAAAACTTGCAACCC
This sequence comes from Elmis aenea, assembly GCA_947652605.1. NCBI lineage: Eukaryota > Metazoa > Arthropoda > Insecta > Coleoptera > Elmidae > Elmis > Elmis aenea. Next base: position 36,979,762 of record OX393576.1, on the reverse strand, counting down.
TGCTTGCACTGTAATCAGATGTACTGTACAGGGTGGTCCAAATTCGATGGGATTATATGGGTATCTCGCTTAATAGTCAAGATAGAGAAACGATTAAATTACAAAAAAATGTGCAGTTTTTTGAGACAAACTCAGAACAGTTCTCAAATATATTATATCATTTCCGGTTCTTCCTGTTTTTACAGCCTACTTTTTGTTTCTCAACTTTAAAAAAATTAAAAAACCTTTGTAACTTGCGTATTATTAACCCTAGAAGCCCAATCATATTTTTGAGGCTATAAAGCCCAATCATACGTCAAAACGACGTACAATTATAAAAGAGCTCTATCTAAATAAACTTTACTGCAAATACTAGTTTTTTGTATGGTTTATGTGAAATACTTTCTATGTAAATTAAAAAAAAAAAAATTAGAAAAAATATTGTTTATTTAAACTCTGAAATGTTCACTTTAATTAAACATACAAAAAATGGCACGAAAACTGAGATCCTTGTAATTTTTTCTTATATACTACAAATTGTTTACAAAAATCAACTATTTATATTTTTTTATGAAAAACTAATCAACTCTTATCAAACATAAATCACTTAAGTCAAATATAATTCAGAAAATTCGAAAAGTGCAAAAGTTAACAAAGCCCAAACATACGTCATAACGACGTGAACATTGCGATAACAACAAAATGGCGGCACATATCAAAGCGAGACTGCTGTCTCCTGTTAGCTCTGGGCATGTTCCTAGTTGGCTCGGATGGTCACGGCGATCTAAGCAAGCATGCGAAAGAGATCGCGAATATGTGTTGGAGGTTGGAGTGTACGTCAAAATTCACCGCCGCCGACCTACGGCCGCCTAAACGATTTTGAGATAGGGGATCATCTATTATTTGTATAAGCTACAATTGGTGTGAATTTGAAGGTGGCACGGTCTTCCGTTCGGCCCAGTAATAGATTTATTACATAATCTTTTAAAATTCGCCGCCGCCGACCTACGGCCGCCTAAACGATTTTGAGATAGGGGATCATCTATTATTTGTATAAGCTACAATTGGTGTGAATTTGAAGGTGGCACGGTCTTCCGTTCGGCCCAGCAATAAATTTTTGAAATATTCTTTTAAAATTCACCGCCGCCGATCGACGGCCGCCTTAACGATTTTGAGATAGGGGGTCATCTATTAGTTGTATAAGTTACAATTGGTGTGAATTTGACGGTGGCACGATCTTCCGTTAAAATTTGACATTTGACCTCCCGCCTCAGGGGGCGGCAAATATTTTTTTAACGGGATGGGCATTTAGAGGCTTTGAATTCTTAACTATCCCCAAAATTTGAAGTCTGTATCTCTTTTTTTAAGGGAGTAATTTAATATTGCCAATTTTTATTGCTAAAGTAACGCGGGTATGATTTTCTGCATTTTTCGTTTTAGTGAACCATCCCATTCTAAGTAGGGCAATAGGGGGCCTCCAGATCAGATTGCGCCTGTGGCCCCACAAAATGAAGATCCGCCACTGACAGTACCTATTACAGGATAAAAATTGGAATATTTGAAATAAATAATCTGTAAACGATTTAAAAACTTCCCATTTATTTCCTTATTTAATTTTGTTGTACATACATATCTTTCCATTACCTTTTACATCGTTTGCAATATTTCATTAACAATCAATGACTATTTGAATGTAAATACTGCTCTGGATTTTCTAAATCATAATAGATTAATTTTGATCTTTTTTTGTGGTTATGGTTCTAAATTCACATATAAAACTAAATTAGAATACTAAAAACATTTTGTAAAAACCCTGTGCTTCAACGATTGTTTACCTCCAAAAACAGTAATCACTAATAATACTATTTATCAATGTAGATTTATGTTAAGCTTTAAAAGCTATTCACAACCATAAAAATGCTCAAGCAAAGCAATTTAGGCACATACTACTGGATTGTGAGCAACACTCATTGCCATTGCGACTAAATAATTAAGTTTAGACTATGTTATTACTTAGTAAAGTTAAAGTGTATTTACAATAATTTTTCTGAAAGCGGTTTCTAAACATGCCGAATTTACATTGGTATAATAGCTATAAGTCTGTACGGCCAGTGATGAGGTCTAAAGGATTAGGGCAGTAAGGCAGGCGGCAACTAAATACATACATGCATTCTGTATTTTTCTGTGTCATCTAGTTCTAAGCACCCAAACACGAAACATACCGCTTACGTACTTAAATTTATGCATTAGTCAGTTAATCCGATAGACCTCATCATTGGCCGAATAGACTATAATGCAAGTTAATAAATCAAGTAAGGGAATTTAGTTACTTGCAACGTGTAGAGTCTACACGTTGCAAGTAACTAAACGAAACTGTCTACACTGTAGACAGTTTCGTTTAGTACTTCCGCGAGTAAACAATTTAGTGACTTTTGAGTAAGGTAGATAGAAATCATTACTATTTACTTGGAAACGATATTTAATTTTTTGTCAATTTATAAACAATATCTAAAAAAATATATTGTATAAACACTCACTAAACCAAAATTTTGACAAGTTTTTCTACTTGATTAGTGACTTGCTTTAGCTACTATACCAATGTAAATTCGGCATAAGTCGAGCGAACTACACTAAACTGCATCAAAATCAATTAAGGAGCTGATTATTAAAACATGTTTCCTTCACATACAATTAGTATCATAATTAAGTTATCTTATATTTTACACAGGGTATCTCAGTAAAAACTTCCCAACCATCTAATTTGATTATTTTGGGAGATAGAGCTTTGCTATTTCATACAAAATATGTAGAAGGCCGCAGGTCTTTTTTAAATAAGTTATTGGATTTTATATAAATTCATCAACGACTTTTCACCCTATATTTCCAAATACGACTTTTCAAAGTTCTCAATAATTCAAATTAGGTATTTTTTGTTAATAATTTTTTTACTAAAAGAATAAATGATATATTACTGAAAGTACCCTGTGGACTAAATAGTTAGTGAACCAGTAAAACTAAACAAAAAGTAATAAGAAATCTTCGGTAAACTTTTATTGATAACATAATGTAGAACTAATTAACTAAAACATAAACCAAATAAAAATATAAAAAAGGTTATAGACTATAGACATTCGATTTTTCAAACTTAATTTTTCATCTTTTGGTTTTTGTAAATGTTACCTTCTATTTTTAAATGCATCATTTAAAACATCTTGAATTTTTTAATCACAAGATATACAGGATATAGAATTGGATCACGCAACATAGTAATTAATTTCAATGGTAAAATTTTAAAAGTTGTATAATATCTCCCTTAATCATGTTAGCAAAAAAAATGGAATTTAGGTTTATTGTAGAGAAAAAAAGTCTGTGTCTACAAATTAATGTAATCAATATTAACTTTTAGTTTTGCAATGACTGGAAATTGAAAAAATTGCAAAAAGCCGTTTTGAAAAAATTCTGCAGTGAATTGAAATTATGTTATGACAACTGCCCATGCTAATGTCACTTATACTGTCCACTTTGACGCGAAGTTTGCATAAAGTCTTCGTAGATTTTTATTATTGTAACAACATTATATATAATTTCATTTCAATAAAACAATATTTATTGTATAAAATAAATGTTTGACAAAGATAAACAACAATTAAGAATAAATTCTGCGTCAATGTGACATTAGGCTGGGCAATTAATTATCATAGCATAATTCCAAGGCACTACAGATTTCAGTCAAAACAGCATTTTGCAATTTTCTCAATTTTCAGTTATTGGAAAACTAAAACTTAATCTTGATTACATTTGTAGACACAAAATTTTTTTCTCTACAATAACCTAGATGCACTTTTTTTTCTAAAATAATTAGGGGAGATATTATACAACTTTTAAAATGTTACCATTGAAATAACCATGTTGCGTGATCCTATTATACACTCGCATAAGATATTTAAATTACATATCAAACGATTGGTAATTTCAAGAACTTTTCGATTACATACCTTTATGAAAGTATAGGGCTTTATTAAAAAAAAAGTGGAATATAATATTTTAAAATCGAATATCACAAAAAGAAAATAAGAATTGACTGTAAATAAAATGCAATGAGATATTTAAAGAGGACTTGAGATCTTCTAAATATTTTGTAATAAACAGCAAAGCTCTATTTCTCAAAATAAGAAAGTTACAGGCCGGGGGAGTTTAGTAGCTGACCTAACAAAGTTTTCAGTGTAGTTGTTTAAAGCACCGAATGTATGAATTACTTTTCTGTGGTTTAAAGTTATTGAATTATGTTTTTAGAATTTGGGACCCTGCTTGCTTTTTATAGAACCCGCGGCCTGCCACATTATTTTTACGATGCGTCAGATAATTTTTATGCTACTGATTGGATTTATTAAAAAAAAAAAACATTAAAGGTAGAATATTTTGTAACCCATTTTTTAAATTAAAGCAAGCAAGTTAATATTATTACGGTATAAATATTTTTCATGTAATAGGTATTTTTAAACATTTTTGCTTTTTGTGACTCAGTCAACCTTGCCAATTATTAATTAAAAATATAATAATATATAGTAATAGAGCATATTTTCACCATTTGTTTTAAATTTTGGAACCAAACGTTTTACCGTTAATTTTGTTTTTATTCCAGTAAGTCTCTTTTTTACTATTACGCCAGAATACGATCCTTGTCTAAATTTATTTAATTAATTATTTAATGACAGTAAGTAATACAAAAATATAACTTCGTGCAAAGAAAGCTCTTGGTAGCACAAGGAAATCGTTTTTAACAAATCTATTAATTTTGTAGACTTGTCCACAACTTTAAATGGTTTTTATCAGTTTGTCGAATAGTTTGCTTGATGAATAAGAGGCGTTTTGGAAATAAGCTCCTTAATTCACATTTCGTTATTATTAAATCATTACGATATCTTAACTGACAGTAGTTTGTTCCACAAATGGAAAAGCATTTCCATTATAAATAAATGAACACTATAGAAAGTAAAAACTGAAAGTAACATTGCTTTTACATTTTTAGAAAATTAAACAGTTTAACTAAATTTGTAACGTTAGGAGTTACGACTGTTTACGCAAAAAATAAAATAGTCGGCTAAATAATTTTGACACACAATTTTTAAAAATTACTACGTATCTGTCTATTATACAAGCTTAGTGAAAATTCCAGAATAAAAAAATTACAAAACGCAAATGTACGTGCGTAAATCTTTTTCTTGCATCAGTTGTGCCATATTTTTAATCACAAACCGAAGTAACATAAAGATTTCATATAAAAAATCAATTAAACCTAAATTTCAGTTGGGAAAATTGTGAAAATTTGTAGAAATGGATACAACTGAAAACTACTATTGACCCATTCGAAATTTGTTATTCGTATTCCAAAGTTTTTACAAAAAAAAAAGAAGCCTTCTTAGAATATTCATGACTTTGTAAACGGTAAGTGATCGATTTCTACTCGTCAGCACAGAAAATACCAACTAACGAAATACGATGAAAAGATTGTTTAAATTAGATTATTTCTATAATATGTACACCCTAATGTCTAAATCAGGCCCTCAGATAAAAGTTAAGAACGTAAAAAATTGCAGATATATTTAATTTTAGATTTATTATTTGCAGCTACTAAATTATTTAGTTTTATTAAGTATAATTACTTTAATGTCTTTTAATTTTGACTTATCTACGTGATATATTATGCTTGCGACTCTTCAAACCTAATTTTTAAATACGTTTCTGGCTGCAATTTTCAAGTTTTCCTAAATAGTTAATACATTTTTACTATTCACTACCTGGCAATAGTAAAATAATTGATTAAAATAGGATCTAATGCTAACCGATACGAATAATTACGATATTCACAAAAATTATTGTTGAGTGTCTATTTATTCACGTGGTTAATTATTTTAAAAAAACTTAATTTTCTTGAGGTCTTATACTAGTTTCGATAATCTTATTTAAATTAAGCATTATAAGCTATGAAGAGCATTTAAACACATTAAATTGATTTTTACTTACAAAAATGGTAATGAGCTTACACTTATATTAATCTTACAATTATTAGCTTTAAGCGTAATTTGGACGTATTTTGAGTGCATTATGATTGTTGCTATGTGATAAAATTGGATAAATTTGAATAATTTAAAATTACGTTTTTTTCATTCAAATTTATTAAAAATCTTACCGACAATGTTTTTAAATCATTTTAGACCATAACACTAGCCGAGCCGGCGCAGCACTTAATTTGGGCCACCATGAAGATCTTGTTTAATAAGATTTTGTTCCATTGAAAAAATTTACATACAGAGTGTAGAATATACTTACGCAATATAGTAAGTAATTCCATGGTAAAATTTTAAAAGTTGTATATCTCCCCTAATTATTTTAGAAAAAAGTGCACTAAAATTTTTTGAAGAGAAAAATATTCCTTGTCTTAAAATGTAATCAATATTAATTTTTAGTTATCCAATAACTGAAAATTGAGACAATTATTGCTAAACGCCGTTCTGACAAAAATCTGTAGCTATGATCTGTAGTGCCTTGGAATTAAACTAGTATAATAAAAACGCAGCCTAATGTCACTTTAACGCGAAATTTATTCTTAATTGTCGTTTATATTTGATTAAACATTTATTTTATATAATTAGTTATGTTTTTATTGGAATAACGTCATAATCTTCTTACAATAATAAAAATCTGCGAAGACTTCATGTAAACTTCGCGTCAAAGTGACAGTATAAGTGATATTAGGATGAACAGTTGTCACATAATTTCAAGGCACTACAGCTTTTTGTCAAAACGACGTTTTGCAATTTTCTCAATTTCCTGTCATTACAAAATTAAGAGTTAATATCCATTACATTTTCTTCAATACAAAAAAAAACCTAAATAAACTTTTTTTCTAAAATAATTAGGGGAGATATTATACAAATTTTAAAATTTTACCATTGAAATTACTATATTGCGTGATCCAATTGTACACCCTGTATAATAGAGCTCAAAAGTAAGTTTTTTTTTTCAAGGAAAACAAAAGTTGACAGTATCTTTATAACTAAGTGTTTTGCGGAAAAAAAAACGGATAACTCGGTTCATTTGGCATGTAAAATTATTACAACGCACAGAAATTAATATTTTTATTATGATGGTAAAAAAGATGTTACATATAATAATTGAAAAACACAAAATGTATTGTTTTTACTTGTAGCAAGTTAAATACGCATTTTTCAAAATATAGTCTATTATTAAATACGTTATGCTAAATAATTCGGTTTTTCATGTCTTTAGTTTGTAATAAGCAAGATTCCATAATTAATATCTCGAATTAATAAGTGCACCATGTGCGTCTTTTACTGTTAACCAAGAGTGAGAACGGCCACAATTTAAAAGAACATTGACCCGATAAGGTTGTTATAAAGTAATTGTCCATTTTTGTCTTCGAAGTTTGAGAGACACTAACCTAGCGTTACCAAAAAAAAAAACAACAACAACAACAACAAAAACAACAAAGGTCCTCGACTAACTATCGTGAAATCTTATTTCCCCGTTTCCGGTGCACGTACACGACAAACCACAAATGTCATTTTAATAAGCAAAATTCGAATAAAAGACCGGGAAGTAAATATCCAGACTATTTGCACATTTCAAAAACTCGGCCGCATGGAAATTTAAGGGACCAAAAAGAGAAAAGGACGTTTGGGTAACCCTAACTAGCCTAATATAGTATTACCGTGGTATTACTGGGCAATATCTAATCGGTAATCGGAGTTGTGACTTTGTTTAACGGTAATGGCTGACAGCTACATGCACAAACTTTTTCCCTCTCCAGTTGTCGTGTCCAATGAGCGGTTACACTGTTACAGTTACAATGTTGCCAGATTGACAGATTTGCATAATTTGACAACAGTCAAAGTACCGTACCATAGCTTATGTTCATTATGTAAATGTTATAGGAAAATTATAAAAATTCGGGACAAGAATAATCCGGGACTTGAATCTTGTTTCGGGGACTGTCCCAAAAAACCGGGGACGAATGGTCCACCTTATTATAAAAAATCCTATGCAAAGACAAATTAATTAAAGTAAAGTTTTTTCCTAAAGTTAAAGTACGTTTTGTAATACCTAAACGATTTTTAATAAAGTATTTTGGGATATAAGCCAGTAAACAACAGATTTCTCTTACCGCATAGATAGGTAATAATTTTAAAAACAGTACACGAAAAACTATTCAGATGTTTATAATCTAAAACGATATTAAACATCGAGGCTATAAAATACGTAAAATCTTTATTGCCGAACTGGGGTCCGGTAACAGCTTAGGTTTCTTTTTAAGCTAACTGAAAATAACGTCTTAAATTCTAGTAGAAACACAATTATCAAGTACCTCAAAACATCAGCTTAAAATACTAAACAAGTAGGTACTTACCAAACACCCTTATTTAAAAAAATATACATTCACACAGGTTTTTGTGGGTGAACATTGCGGTAATATTTGACTTCCAACGAATCATATTTTTTAATTTCTAATTTCATAACTAAATTTACATAGTACTACCTAAAGTTTTTCGATATTAACTTTTAAAAGTAAAACAAGCTAAAAACCGATTTGAAACAATTTTTTAAAAGGGTTGTAATTTTATTTTTAGCTCCCTAATTTATATTAATTACATGTAAAACGGATTTTTAAATTGTCAGATTGTTTCGAATGAGACTGTGATTATAATACTCGGGAATTTGAACACTATATATTTTTATAATTATAACAGCCGGTTATAACCAACAATGTTTTGATTAGCCTATTTAATCCAAAAAGTAAACAAATAAATGGCGATGACGAGTTTTCTAACAAATTTAAACCCATTTCGTATTTGGCAAATAATGTTATACGCTACTAGTTTAATGTCAACTTAAGGTAAGTTAAATATGGAAGCCACATTTGGAAAAGTTTGATTACATTTGTTTGTGATTATCGAGTACTACTAGATGCACTTGTGGTACTTTCTGATTCTGTAGTACCATTGGAAGAAATGTAACACCGTGTTGGTAGAGATATCTGAGGATATTCTGGCTCAGGAGGGAGTACGTTCTCTTGAAATCCTCCATTTGTATTTCCAGCTGGAGCATAATGAGCAACTACTACAACTTTTCCTGACCTTGAACGAGCTTTTCCAACTCCGAAGAATTGAGAATTTCTCCATACAACTTGTGTAAAATGACCTGTTTCAAAAAATAATAAATTATGCACAGCTATTAAGTGATATACCAGTCGGTGCAACGGTGGCAATGTAAAAAACTTTTTTTTTTTTCATATTAAACTGATTTAATAGGACATTATAAATTTATTCATAATAGCTCTGATAGTGCCCTAAGATTTAAAAAAAAATAATAATTACATGCCTTTAAAGCAACATCTAAATTTCTAAATATAAAATTTATCTGAGTTACCTGCATTTACATTTACATGAAGAACGTCTGGTTCGTTTCCATATGTATATTGCCGAACAGCACTATACCAATACGATGCTACTTCTTGGCCTAAATAAGGAAAAAAGTAGCAATGAGGTTTATGTTATGCATTCTTTAAATATAAATTTTTTGCTGTAAAATTATAATCTGATTGTATAGATTTTGAATACCAAATAAATGTAAACAAGATCATATTTACGTGTTAATTAAATAAGTACACATTAGCTCAAAATTTTTATTGACTATCGCAAATATAGCTTTGTCGACGAGCTTTACAAATAATGACAAACTTATTTGCTAAAATCATCGCTACCACAGATAAGATATTAATAATATAAATATATCTACCTGTAACATCATACGGAAGGGGACTCGAAGGTCTGCAGAACAAATTTTGTCCAATATCTTTATCGTTTCTGTAGTAAAACCTATTGGTGTGAGCTAGATGATTGGCCCACGTTTGCGCGAGACTACACAGCTGAAAATTTAAAAAATAATATGTTTAATACCGTGCTAAGACTATTACTTGAAATTAATTACTTAGTCTACAAAAACTAAATAATTATCAGTTATTGTATTTATTTAACGAACTGTAGAAAAAAGATATGAAATTTAATTAAAAAGTAAGAGAACTTATAGTCCCTCTTTCTAGACTCTAGAACCAATGCACCTAGAGAGCCCAGAGGGCTTACACTCAGTTAGCTTTCCTAAAAACTAAATTAATTAATGGAAGTGCAAAATGTAGAAGGCAGTAAAAACAAATTTGAAGGCAGCACCAAGTGATTCGAACATACCCAAATTTTATGTGTTTTGCTTAACCCTTTCGCTGCGGCACTTTCTACGTCGTGTCCGCTGTGCGGCGTTCGACAGATAGTGCGGATTATTGCGGTTCCTGCAGTCAGATCCCTGCACCTTGGGTATTAATACGGTTCCCGCAGTCAGAGTATAGGTTCGACGTAAAAAGAAAAATAGATAACAATTTTTTAAATTTATTTTAAATTATTGTTTGCACACAAAGAATTACATAAATAAAACATACAAATGATGTTAGGGCAAACCAAAAAAATAATAACGAAAATAAAATTATGCATAATGCAAATATTTGTAAAAAATGAGTTTTTAAGAACTAATCGTTTTGGAGAATGGTATTTTTCAAAACAAGGCACCACGCAAAGTGGAACATTACAATTTTTGCAGGTGAATCGCGTTTCCTTTCGATGCACCTTTAAAATGTTTTTTTTTTTCATTTGTTTTCATATATTGATGGAAAATGCCCAGTGGCGGATCTTGATTTTGTGAGGCCCCAGGCTCAACCTGATCTGGAGGCCCCCTATTAAGATGGTTCACGAAAATGAACAATGCAGAAAAATCATAATGTTTTTATTTTTAGAACCATCAAAAACATAAACACAAAAATCAAATACGGAAACAAAAAAATATTCTCAGGTACCAGAAAAAAAAAATTACATTCCCATTTAAAAGAAAAAATCCCATCTCAGGTAAAAAAATCACAGTAAAATTCTGAATCATACAGTACAGGTGGTCCAAATTCGATGGGACTACAATGGGTATCTCGCTTAATAATCAAGATAGAGAAACGGTTAAATTACTAAAAATGTGCAGTTTTTTTAAAACAAACTCAGAACAGTTTTCAAAAATATTGTATCATTTCCGGTTTTTGAATTATTAATGAAAAACTGTTTTTTTGTTATATTTATAATGTGTCATATCTCCCTTATTGTTTTAAATATCGAAAAAGTTTATAAAGATTTTTAGATATTTTTATGTAGATTTTGATAGTAGGTACTAAAAAAAAATTTTACGCTCGCCGTTAAAAAGGTATGACACAAACTCACCTTTTTTTAAATGGAAGCTATAGTTGGCTATGACCTATTTAAATTCCTTGTTTTTTCCCTTTCCAAATATATTAGGGTTGATGTATTTATTTTCAATAATACGCAAGTTACAAAGGTTTTTAAAAATTTTTAAAGATGAGAAACAAAAAGCAGGTTGTGAAAACAAAGAAAAATCGGAAAAGATAGAATATATTTGACAACAATTTTGTCCCAAAAAACTGCACATTTTTGGTACATTAACCGTTTCTCTATCTTGACTATTAAGCGAGATGCCCATATAATCCCATCGAATTTGGACCACCCTGTACAGTACATCGGCTTGCAGTGCACTGTAATTAGATGCAAGCAGGGTTGCAAGTTTTGGCGATTTGGAACCAAATTGGCTATAATTTTTGTTTAATTAAACATGTTTCTTTTTTTTAAATTGGCATCAATGGTTATTACACAATACCCACTATGAAAATAGGTTTTAGAAGATATTACAATTTGCCTACAATTATTATTTTATAATTCTCATATTAACAGACAATAAAAATTTAATTTTGGTTTTTGAGGATGACGAACCCAACGATTCTGAGGCCCCCTTTTTCCGAGGCCCGAGGCGCGCGCCTCATGCGCCTGTGCGGTAATCCGCCACTGAAAATGCCTTTCAATAAGTTGAAAAGATAAAGTGGCGTTTTCTTTCAGGTATTTACCCATACTTTGATACAAATGCAAACAGTTTCGAACTGTAAACTTCCGCCCTGGATTATATGGATTAACCCTAATTAACTTTTCTAAGAGTTTATTCAGTTTAGATTATAAAATTCAACTGGTATTGTTCGTCACCACATCCAAATATTCAGGTATTTATTCACACTTTTATAAAATGCAAACAGATTTGTCCAATGAACAAGTAGTAACATGTACGTACTACGTATACTTGGCGTGCGCTCTGAAAAATCCAGTCTAAATAAACAGCGCGGAATTTTACCGTTCCCGCAGTCTGCAGCAAAAAAAATTGTCATACACAATACACATATAGCGAGCTATCACGTTAAATATGAGACGCAGTATGCTATAGTTACGGTGACCATTATTTCTAGACAAAAATACAGTACAAAAGGTGGATTACGTTTTTGTTTTTGCTTTCACGATTTTTTTCTTAAGAAGACCAGAACAAAAAATGTGTTTTAGGGAGAACGGAATAAAAAATGTGGATGTAGTTTGTTTATTTTTTTGCTCTCACGAATTTTGAAGATGGAAATTATATTGAATTATATGTTTGTGGCTAGCGCTATGTAAAAGGTTGGGTTATATTTAGCACAATTTTTATTACATTAAAAATACAGTACATACAGTACAAAAAAATAAAATACAGTACATTTATTTCTGTTTAAATTATACAGTACAGCGTCTTAAAATACAGTACTTTACTGTATAATACAGTACGGATGGTTACCGTAGCTATAGTATGCTAAAAAATACGGCGAAAGCGGTCTGTCGCTTTAAAAAGTGCTAAAAACACGTCGGCGTAATATTCCGGTTCCCGCACATGAGCCACGAAAATTAAATGCGGAATAATACGGTTCCCGCAGTGAAAGGGTTAAAAACATTAAACTACGGTATATTTTTCTGTAAATTTTGGCTTTCATCGAAGATAAAAACAATTTAAGGATTAAGAATCCCTAAAAAGTACCTTGCAAATAATTGAAAAATAATACATGATGTATCAAGTTAATGAAAATATAAGGAATAAATTCTTTGAAATATAAATATAGTAGCTAGCTACGGCACTGTTTATCATTTAACTTGTGGATTTAAAAAAATTCGCTTTTACGATAATAGTACAACATTTTTTTAAATTTTTGCTACTATATAACGTCACTGTTTAAATGCACGTTTTTTTAAAATTAATTTGCTCTGCATCTAGGGATACAACGCGCCTATATTACTTCGTTTCTGGTGTTATTCTGACATTTTCCCATTGGCGAATAAAAGCAACAGTTTATGCAAGCTGATAAATATCATTGTGATTAATAATGTACTTAACTGTAAACCCAGTAGCCCAGTACTATGCAGTAGCCATAGCCAGTATAAGTTATAAAGAAAATTAATGACAGACGTCCAACAACTGTATGTATAGTTACATGCGTAAACATTTATTGTGTTATATAAGACATAAACCCTGTTTGTCATTATTTTTGAAGTAAAATAATGGATATTCATTCGAGTAGTCAATTTAAAAAATCACCGTTTAACGAAAACTTGTGTACGCAAACAATTATAATGTGCAATATTTACGATAGGTAAAAGTTATTCTAAAAATTTTATCAGTAGAAGCATATCACATGGGATACATACGAAAATTGTTCTATCCTATAAGTCCTAACAGAATGATCTGAAAAATTATTTCTTAAATATTGCAAAAACAATGGGAGGTGATTCCTTATCGAAAATTAAGGGGGATCTTCCATATAGAATTTTTTCCTTAGACGTCTCCTTTCGGAGTTACACGCCCGCCCCTAAAGGGGAGCGGTAAAATTAGATTTTTATTTTATTTCTCAGATTTGTAATATTTTCAATCATCTCCCACCTTCACAGGGGACTGAAAAGTGCGACCCCTGTTGTTTTTTTTTTATCAGAACTGATTGGTGGGTCATAATTTTGCAATTAAAAATTTTTTGTTTAAAAGCTTGATTTATTCAGAAACTTTTTTTATTTTTACTTTTTCTCGTAAAACCTACAGTTTTTGAGTAAAACGTAAAATAATTAAACATGAACCATCAAATATTCCAATATAAAACGATCCATTTCGGTGGTAGCCATGATTTGTTTATGTTCATATTGAGTAGAAGTGCCGGGTGTAATTCATTTTGACGTTTACGCGGCGACAACGCTAAAATGTAAACATAAACAAACCATGGTAACCACCAAAATTCATCGCTTTATAATGGAATATTTAATTAATTTTATTTTTTACTCAAAAACTGTAGGTTTTACGAGAAAAACTACAAATAAAAAAAGTTTCTAAATAAATCAAGCTCTTAAACAAAAACTTCTTAATTGCAAAATTTTAACCCACCAAAAAGTTCTGATTAAAAAAAAAACAGGGGTCGCACTTTTCAGCCCCCTGTGAAGGTGGGAGATGATTAAAATATTACTATGGCAAACCTTTTAATAAGCATAAAACATCTACCAAATATAATTTCCCTACATTTATTAAAATTTGAGAAATAAAACAAAAAACTAATTTTACCGCTCCCCTTTAGGGGGTGTAACTCCGAAAGGAGACGTCTAAGGAAAAAATTGTATATGAAAATCCCCCTTAATTTCCGATAAGGAATCACCTCCCGAATTTTTTTCGCAATATTTAAGTTTAAATTGAAATTAATTAGTATACGTTGGATTTAGATTTCTCGCTTTAGAAAATCTACCCTGACGAAGGAAAGGAATTATTAAAGTATGTATTTGGATTTAAAATAAGTGAAAAGGTGGATTCCTGTTGATTATAATTCTTTTGGTGTAAAATTTAGCGACCTGCAAAGTTTTTACAAAATTCTGATGACTATTCCCCTCATGGCCATAGAAACCAATCACTTTAGTCAAATTATAGTCACGCCTTAATGTTTTGACCAATCACGTTCATTTTTAAGCGAAAAAAGCCCTAGGGCTTTTTTCACCTCCAAAATAGCGAAAACATGCCGTTGTCATGTCAATTATATCCTTAGCAACCTGGTTGTTTGTTTACAGATGTTTGACAGTTGTAAAATATATTTAAGATGAGCCGTTTTGGAATAACTTCCATAGAAGAAATACAAAAAACTGTTGCAAATATAACTCCCAAAAATACTGTTGCATCCAAAACGTCAATATGGAAACAATTTGAAAAATTTTGCAAGGAAAGGAGTTACGATTTAAATGCGCTACAGAGGTTAGTTAGTACGCTATCGAAAATGTTAACAAATAATAAACGAAAATTGTACCTAATTATTTTTGGTATCTTATTTGGGAAATAGTCTAATCAAATATATTTCGGAACATTATTTTGCAGGGAAAATTTTAACTCAATTTTGTTACTTATAGGTAACATCCCTCGACAAAATGAATGACAAAATCCCTCGCCTTCGGCTCAGGATTTTGTCATGTCTTTTGTCTCAGGATGTTACCAAAGCAACAAACTTTTGTCAATAATTTTACCGGCAAAATAATGTTCCCTTAATATATTATAACTGAAAATAATTACGAACAAAAAAAAAACAAAATTCATAAAGCTCATATAGTTTGACTTAATCTGTTGTTATGAAAAACTAAAAACTGAAAATAAAATAGAAACCGAATCTTCAGTACCAAAAACTTTCTAGAAATAAGAAAATAAATCCGAGATCCTAACCTTAATTAAATCATTTGATTATGCGGAAATTCGATTTAAAAAAATCAAATTTATAGGTGCATTGAAAGAGAATAAAAGCATCACCAAATGAATGAGGCAATTATATTTTTATTTAACTTTGATAATTATAAATATACGAAGTGGGTTTGAAAACAATTTATACTCAAAATTATATAAAACTTTACTCATTTCATACATACAATTTTCGTTAATATTGAACCTTTATAAAATTCAAATAGTTTTCGTCCTTTGATTATTTATTTACAATTTTTTTAATTTTAAAAATTAAATAAATCGGTACGATGTAATATAAAGGAAATGTTATTAATATATACTTTTAAACTGTAAATTTAAAAGAAAACAAAAAAAGTAAACATGCATATTTTACATTTACAATAAGATTTGTAAATTAATTGTTATCAGCTAAAGTACAATTATTTTCATGATATTTAATTTCATGGATACTCATAAGACACATACAGCCTTTGTTTCTGTATCTGCAAGGAATGCGCATTGATGAGATAAGCTTTTCGAGTGTTCTATTACGACAATCTTGCATAGCTACTCTGCAAGTTGGACAACAAGTTACTTGCTCTTTACATAGCGTACAAACATTGTGCCCATTTTGACAAATGTGTATATCGCCAATCATATATTCTCTACAAACAGGACACTCAATTTCCTCAGTTATAGTCAACGATCCAAATGCTGATTTTATAACAACTTTACACTCTATTTGATCCGTTTCCTGCAACAACATTCTTATACCATCTATATCGATATCTAACGCTTTTTCTACGTTTAATAAAGAGACTGGGTCGTTCCAAGTTACATGTTCCATAGTAAAACATTTCCTTTTAGACATAGAACTTAACTTTATATTAAACTTTACTAAATTTATATTATCCTGCATATTTATCGGTACTACACCAAACCAAATTTTATTTTTAGTTGTATCAATTTTCATCTGTAGAACAAATATATTGCTACTGTCTTCAATTAAGTAGTTACGTTCATCATTTACATGTAGGTCTATGATTAATACACCATCCTTTAAAGCCATTTTAGGGTGCTCTTTATTAAAATGTTCAGAAAGGGAGTTAAGGTTTCCTTCATAATTACATGATGTAAGCGGCTGTGTAGGACAAATATATGGACGATGAAGGCAAACTTTTTCATGTGACTTATTTTCAGGCCATAGTCTTCGTTCTGTACATCCTCTTGTGTTATATACGCAGGGAAATGGTACTATACTAATAAGTGCTTCGTAACTGTGATTTCTAAACGGCTTAAGTCCAGCTTTTTCTGCAGCCTTAATGTCAAAACATCTTCCACATTCTGCATAATTATTCCGACCAGGGTACATCATGATGGGAGCGCAATTTAAATAATTTAAGCACTTGCTGCATCTAATATTATCGAATTTATCTTCCGTTATATCGGGCTAAAACAAGATTATAATTTATTTATTTGCTTTATAGTTTTAGGTATCGCGATTATAGTTTTTCGTTTTATTACACAAGGAAGATAAAATACTACTAGCCAAGGCCAAGATATAAGAACGTATAATATCAGGAACTAATAGTTTTTGTTAAGTTAAAGTTTTGCGTATGTTTTAAATACTTTACAATGTTTAAAGGCATTTAGAACAATAAAAAGATAATAAACTTACCAATCCCAATGGGCTTTCTCTTGGGTCACCCATGATAAAAAAAAGGCTAAAAATATATTCATGATTAAAATAGAAAAGTTTTTTATTTGGTTTGTTTTACCCATACAAGCAACCGTTTTTTTTTTTATTATTGCTTATTTTATAAAACTTTTTAAGACAGAAAATCAACTAAAGCAGTCCATTACAAACCACCAACAACGTAAAACTTATAACATTTACAAATATAAATTTACCACAATGATTTCAGTTATGATTCACGTAAATTATTATATCAAAGAGTATTGAGAAAATTTTAAATAATTTATTACAATTATATATTATTTTCTATAATAAGTACTTTATTAATCTATGCAATCTATAGCTTTTAATTGGTAACGTATGTGCTTACCTGTAACTCGACGTCTTAAGAGGTTCTAGCAAATAATCAACTAATAGCATACCATTGACAATATCGATCACACAGTTGCACAACCGTACTTAAGATAACGTACGTACGTAAGATATACACACGAACAGTTTTATTTTTTATTATTTAATTCTTATCTTATAGACATAAGCAGCTTACAATTGCGTAAAAACAGACAACCTTCATATGATTACTAAATGTGCCTGCAATAACTCTGAAAAAGGCCACTTTTTAATGCGATTGCTTAAATCCTCAATTTCTAATTTTAATAAATTACATATAGGCTGTTCTCTTTGCAAATTATATGCATTGCTAATCTACTAATTAAAACAAAAAGTTGGTGAAAACGATTTGGGTGTAGGTACCTATATTATGAAGACGCTTTTATTTTTTCATATAATACATCAAATACTTACTTCGTTTTTCAAACATGAAGATTTAAATTATTGTTAATAATTTATTTAAAAATGATAACTTATGTAGTTAATTGTATTATGACGATTCTTTAATCATTATTTATCAGTTTATGAAATTTTGTTTTCATGAATTCAATCCGTGATATGTGTTTTCGTATTTATTTTAAGCCGAGTTATCATAAATAAGATTGTTTAATGTTCTGAGAAATTAAAATTGCTTTTGAGTTTAAAATCAGCCCCTGTTTATTATATTCCTTTAAACAATATCAAGTATTTTTAGTTTCTTTTTTTAAGCTGTAATTAAAATAGTAAACATAACCAGAAGAAATATGAAACTCCATTAAAATATTTTTATTTTAATTTTTAGTTAATCTTAGTAAATAATTTAGAGATACAAACTTACACCATGGATTTTAAGAACCGAAATAAGCATGTTGAACCAGGGCATGAAGCCGTTTTTTTAAACCGGTTTAAAAAACCGGTTAACCGTTATTTTTTGTCAGAAAAAGTGATTTTGAACCGAAACCGAAACCGTTATTTTTGTAGGCAAAAAACTGGTAACCTTTAAGCAAAATAATAAAAAACCGTTTTTTTTAACATCTTTTTTTAATAAAAATTACGATGAAAAATACAAAATCTGTATTAAATGCGATTAGTTTACCAGAAGTCATTACTGAACGCTTGATTGTACATATATTATAAAATTATAAATAGATAATATCTTTTCATACTTTGCATTAAATAATTTTAAAAACCGGTTAATTTAACCGGTTTTTAATTTAAATCGGTTTTTTACACTAAAACGGTTTTTTAGGAATAAAACCGGTTTTTCAACAAAAACCGTTATAAAAATAAAGTTCTCGATTTCGGTTAACCGTTAACCAAAATTTTTTTCGGTTTCGAGCCCTGTGTTGAACCAAAGATCATTACTGTCTTGGTTTTTCGTGTATTGTTTAAGAAGTATTCCCAATAAAATGTATATACATATTAATATTAATAACCTGGACAAATTTTTCAATTATTTACGCGGTTCATGTATTGATATAAATAACTCTGTTTAATTAAAAATCTTTTATGTTTTTTCCACGAAATATATTCATAAAAAGCATGAGTGATTTTAAAGTAAACGTATTTATATTTATCAATCATTCAATCATTTATCAAACTTCATATAAACTCGGGTGCAAAAATATCGAGCCACCTCGCACTTTTGAATTTTAAGACATTTTTTAAAAGTACTACTAAGGATTAGAAGCCGAAACATGTATCATTCAAAAGGTTATTTAATTGCCTTTAAAATGTCAGAAATTCCTTTTCTCTCTCTCTCAAGTTTGGGCCTTAGAACAAAGGTATCCGCACCAGAGGTTATTATTAACTAACGAGAAAATCTACACCCAGTAGCATAAATAATATTTTTACGAAAAAACTATAAGGTATCTGTAGGTCATGAAGTCTGTGAATGTGCTAAAATAAGAGTAGTTCGTAGTTAATAAAGGAAGTTGTTTTTTATAAACATTTATCAGACGTAATTAATTCGACGAAAACTTTCTTTTATGCAGAGTTTGTAATGTTTACATGACCGAGAAGATAAGAATATCTAATATTCGATTTAAAAAAAGTTGAACGGCGCATTTTTATCATTCAAGTTCATTTTGAATACACAGATTATCCCAGTCGGAACATCCCAGTCCTGTTATTTATTTATTTTAAGAGATAGGTATTTGATGTTTATTAAAAAAATATTTAGAAGGCCCAACGTCCTTTGTATACAGGGTGTCCCAAATTCGAGTAAATGCATGGGGATCTCGCTTATCTTAAGAGCTACGAGGTCGGTTAAATTAGGGCAAAGTTGCTAAATTCGATGCTCATTAATAATCCAAAGAGAAATTGGAAATATCTCAAACGGTATCCGAGAAAATTAGGAAAAACTGGAAAGTCCATTTTTGAAAATCGTTTATAACTCCTTTGGAGTTTGAAATATTTTAAATGTGTAAAAAAGTTGCCCAAGCAACTTTTTAAGCCGAATCGGATGGTGGTCAAAATTGTTTCCTAGGTCGATTCGTTTTTGTTTTAAACAACATAAACTACAATGACCGGCCAACCTGATTTATAATGGTTATTGTTTAAAACGTATTTTTTGAAATTTGACAATGAAAGAAAAAGTAAAATACCATGTGTGATACATCAATGGATTCAGAAAAATAAATGCTATTTGATTATGTAATTAGCAAAAATTGCGCCCATAAGAAAAAATAAAGTTGGTTGTCATAAAACAAAAACGAATCAGTCTAGAAAAAATTTGTGACCACTATTCGATTCGGCTTGAAAAGTTGCTTGGGCAATGTCTTTACACATTTAAAATATTTCATACTCCAAAGGAGTTATAGACGATTTTCAAAAATCGTATTTTCCAGTTTTTCCCAACTTTCTCGGATACCGTTTGAGATATTTCCAATTTCTCTTTGGATTATTAATGAGCATCGAATTTAGCAACTTTGCCCTAATTTAACCGACCTCGTAGCTCTTGAGATAAGCGAGATCCCCATGCAATTACTCGAATTTGGGACACCCTGTATATTATTGAATTTTATCTACACTTATTTCTACTTTAAAATTTTATTTTCAATGTGTTATTTTAATTTTGAATGGTCCGTTTGTTTTAAAACAGGTAGTTTAAAAGTTCTTGAAATATTTTATCAAATGATTTATAATTTGAATATTTTTAGCGAAAAATGCTTTTGCAAACATTAAATCAATCAAAGTAGCCTGTGAGAAAAATAAACAAGAATAATAGTAATCTGATGTATTTGCTTAATTATTTTGATAGAAATAGTGTAGAAATAATATAAACCAATGCAATAATTGAATTTAAAAAAACGAAAGGGTTATTGAAGTATGCGATTTTTTAATATTTTGAAACAGCTCCATTAATTTGTTTGTATGCGTTATTTGACACTTTTTGAAATTCTATATCATATGATATGTAAGTCAATTATCTTTGCGACAAACTTTATTATTATTTAAACAAAAAATTAAAATTAGAGTATCTCAAAAACTTTATTATATTTTTATTTTACTTAGTTTGCTATTTCTACATTATAAATTCAACTCATTTTCTACAACTTTAAATTACTTTTTAATTTTTTCGCCCGCTGCTTTGTTTGACATAATGTTTGTTTATTGATAAAAAAATATATCATATTATAGAAAATGCCATGAGCTCTCAAATAACATATTTAAAAATGCATGGTGACCTTTGTAAGAACAAAAAAACTAAAAATTATATTTTAAAGTTGAATTTCTCAAAACCAATTAAATACGTATAACATACGTACCTATATAAAATTCAACAACAAATTCAAAAAAGACATACGACTCTATAAACATTTTGTAAAGATCACTAAAGCCCTATCTTTAAAAATAGAGAAATACACAGAACTAGGAAGTTCTTGCTGGGGCATGTCATTAATGTTAATTCCACAAAAAAAAGGCCGATCATTGAAATTATAATGATTTATGGGATTATGGGACACCGTGTACAGTACATCATTAAAATAAGATAACCGGACCTTAACACTTACTTCTGAGGACATTGTCAATGGTGGGGAGAAATGTCTTTGTCGATAAACGTTATGCCAACACAGACAATCGGTTATGAAATCGCTATCTTGCCACGCTGTTTGTATCTCAGAAGCATCCAAAATTATGCTCACAGGTCTGTTGGAGAGTATCTGAAACAAAATAACAACATAGTTTACACTATTTATAATGTTACATATACTATACTACTATACTATACTATATATTTGTACACATTAAATCGAACAAACTACAGTTAGCAACATTTTAATAAAGTAATATATAATATTTTTTCAGAACTTGACTCTGGTCGGATCCAATATTCGAAAGTATTAATAACAAAACATTAGTTTGAAGAAGCCCACAGATTGTTAATATTTATAAATAGTAGGTAAAACAGTTTTGGAAAAAAATAACCTCTTAAGTACCAAATTATTTTTTAAAAATATTGTTTTGAAACTCTTATTATAGCAGGAAAAAAATAATTACAACACTTCTTGCTTTCAGATTGATAAGACGCTGGCATCTCGAGGTACAATTTAAATCAAAATGTATTTGTTATGCAGATTGTACATACAGTACTAAACAAGGGTTGTTTTAGGGGCGGTGTTACGGATTCATTGAAACATTTTAAAGATTACGGGGTTGCATCCCCACCACCAGTGTTGGCTGTGCTGGCAGACAGCAGTGCTTTACAGACTGCTATTTAAGAAAGATGTGCAATTGCAAATTATAAAATAATGATAGTTTTTGAAATAAATATTATACAAATATACAGTCCACTCGTATTTTTTACGAAAATCAATCAACAGGCGGATATTGCAAATATCTAAATTAGCTTTCTTATCTTTATTAAATATTGATTACGTAAAGTTATTTGTTCATATAACAACAATATTTTAATTTTTTATGGTTAAGGGTTTATTATAATCTTTAACTACTTGAATTAAAATTTAATTTTTAATTGACTTAGTAAAAGACAAATTAAAATAAAGATCGATGCAATAATGTAAAAAATACATTTTCTATAAAAGAAGGTGTAATGTAATATTGGTGTTTGTTGGATAGTAACTACTTATTTACATTTTTTAAGGGTGCGGTCATGTTGCACAATGTACGAACGACTGCTATCGAATAACGTGGTCATTCTGCATCTAAGAGTAATCAAACCGCTGTATTTAAGCTTTAAACATAAAAAGCTTATTCGGTTGTGTATAGTTAATTTATGTCGTCCGAAGTATTATCTAACGTGCATTTAATTTCCAGAAAGTACTGAAAACATTTTTATCCTTACTTTATATTTTTCTTTCTCACTGATAAAAGTCAGTCACACTATTATTCATACAACTTTCTATTAACTCTAATTGGACTGAAATAGCGTGCCTCATTATGCATCTTAATTCATTATTTATGGCTTCAAAAATTTCTTATTCAATTCAGGTAACATCAATAAACTTTTGTTAAATATCTTTGAAACAATTTCTTTTTCTTAAACAGTAGCTTACCTTTTTTAGTTATATTATTACATTATCCTCTTCTACCAGCGGTGTTTTTTAATTATTAAAACCAATATAACTGCTGGAAAACCTTTTGCCATTACTTTAAATGAAGTGAATAAATAGTTCAAAGATACTTAAATCATTTATCTGTTAATATTAAACAATTGTCAATAGCTGTATCAAGAATAAATATTAATCATCTAAGGATGTATTTCAAAAAGTAATACCTAACTGGCAGTTATTCAAAGAGAGCTTAGCATCCAGTCTCAAATGCACAGGAAATAAGGAAAGGAAACTGAGGAGAAAAATTATTACAGCAGTAAATGACTTCACCCTAAGCATAACTAATAGCTTGCGACACACTAAGAATATGATCATCTTTCAGCAAAAACATGGTTGACCTCATAAAATAATTACATAATACCATCGCTAATGAACAGTATTATAAATTTACCTGCATACAGTTTGACATGTAATAAATGTCTTGTACAGATTAATCGATAGATAATCGGTTCTCATTAAACTTTATTTTAATTTTTTGCCAATACACTTAATTGTAACATAGTTTTACTTTGCTCGCTCTTATCTTAGTTTTTAGTGCCTTGTTACTGATATCAAAACATCCTGTTCTAACAAACGACAACTATATATAGATTACAGAGAAGGTCGAATATCCGAAGAATACTTCAAAACATATTCAAAAATATTAAAAAGCACCATTCGTCTTGCAAAACGACTCGCGGACGAAAAATACATTAAAACGGCAAAAAACAAAAGTAAAGCGACATGGGAAGTAATAGGCAACTACATGGGAAAAAGGCAACAAGAAGACAATTTCATCAACAATGTCAAAAATACAGGTGATAACCCATTAGATATACTAAACAACGTCAACGAACTATTTATAAATATGTGCCCCGACAATACGGATGGGACCATTTCTGAAACCAGCCACTTCAAACATAATAATATGTCTATTTATCTACGTCCCACTTCTTACGAGGAAGTCTATAAAACCATAATGTCACTTAAAAACACAAAATCAACAGGAGAAGATGAAATCCCAACAAACCTCTTAAAATATACTGCCGACTTAATATCTGGACCTCTAAGTCACATATAAACCTCTCATTAAAAAATGGCATATTTCCTAACAAACTTAAATGTGCAAAAATCAAACCAATTCACAAAAAAGGGGATTTAAGTGACATAGGAAACTATAGACCCATAGCCATTCTCACAAACATTAGTAAGATATTTGAAAAAATAATCTACCGAATTGAAAATTACGTAGAACACTTTGGCTTAATAAACAACGCTCAAAATGGATTCAGGAAAGGCAAAACAACTACCCGCGCTATTTACATGGCCATCCGAAATGTACTTCAATCCTTCAATAAAGACGAACACACCATGGTTATGTGTGTTGATCTCTCAAAAGCTTTCGATAGTGTTGACCACGAGATACTGATAACAAAATTAGAACACTATGGAGTCCGGCAAGGATCAATCTTAGGCCCCCTGTTATACATACTGTACACAAATGATCTTCCAGATTTTGCCAAAACTTCCCTTATACAATTTGCCGATGACACATCTGCTATTATTAGTGACTCGGATTCCAAAAATTCTGAACAAAAACTCTGTGACTGCTTAGGCCAACTCCAACATTGGTTCACATTCACAGAACATACACACATTAAACAATCTAACCTTAAATGTCAATAAAACTCAAGTAATAAAATTTTCACAAAGTAAATTAACCTCCGACTTAAAACTTAAAAACAATTCCACAACTATAAATGTTGTTAATAAAATATCATTTCCTGGTTTAGGTATTGACTCTAGACTGGACTGGTCATACCACATCGAACGCCTGTCACAAAGCCTGTCACGGTATCCTTTCGCACTAAAAAACCTAAAAAAATTGGTCAGTACAAACGCGGCCAAAACTGCATATCATGCATATGTTGAATCTAGGTTACGCTATGCTGTGATTTTTTGGGGTAACGCTAGTGACTCTGAACGCCTCTTTATTATACAAAAGCGATGTATAAGAAATATATTTGGTCTAAACTACCGAGATCACTGTAAAGACACTTTTCGTGACAATGAAATATTAACCTTTTACGGCCTATTTATCCTCGAAGCCATCCTTTTCGTAAAAAATAATGTAGATCTGTTCGAAGAGAATATAAGAAATCATGCAGCCAATACCCGACATAAAAAAAACCTATCTTCAAAAAAATGTTGACTCCACAATTATTGCTATATATAATAAATTTAACACATCACCTGAGAGTATAATAAATCTTCCCACCCGCGAATTGAAGAAGAAATTAAGAAAAGTTCTGATTTCTAAAGCTTACTATGGAATAAGCGAATATTTAAATGATGCTGACTTTATAAAATGTTATATTTAAATACCATTTTTCTGTGTTTTTTCTTTTTATTAACTATGTATATTATTGTAATGTACGTAAATTATTATTGTGACAAGTTCTACACCTTTTTTTTTGATATTTCAGAACAAATAAAGATTATTATTTTTATGGCCATGTTAATGCAAAGAAGAACAAAAATTGAAATGATAATTTTGATAAACCAATACATATTATTTAAATTATTACAAATCAAAAACTACAACCCTGCTGTAATTTAAAAAAAAAAATAAATAACTAAAAACATTCTTAATTCATTTAATTAAAGTCCACCAGTCTTATATTATGAGTATAAGAATTTCTCTATTTTTAGGAAATTGAAATGTTCAATTGTTTCGGTCAACTGTGTTATAAATTTTATCAATGTCACGGCAAAACTCAGCAAAATATTATTAAGTGCATTAATCTTATAACGTAATTAATCACATGTGAAAGGTAATAATCGACCGATTAATCGGTAAACGATCGAAAAACTAAGGCCAATTAATCGAAAATCGGTAATCGGCCATTTGTTTATCGGTGCATCCTTACATGTAATGTTTAATACCAATTGTTTCATATGAGACCCGTAAGAATTAGAAGAACATAAATTGGTAATATAACTTTTTTTATATAGCCCCTAGATTGTTTACAATCTGTTCTGGATGGACAATAAGTAAACCCTATATTTAGATAACATGCCAGCAATCGACCAATAGCTCATGCCCTATATACACTATACACCACCGTCCCAAGAAGAACTTATTTAGAATTGTTCCATTTTAATTAATTAATTAAAACTATAGTTTTTAAGTCAGATGGTATAATCCTTTTAAATCTACGCGTGTCTGGTTCTGTTAATAATCTTTTAGCTAATCGATTAGGGTGCACTTTTAGTCTTTCACTATAGTTTTGCACTTCTTCTTTTACACTGGGAATTTTTAGATCCGTTGTGCCCCACAATTGAACACCGCATGACCATACTGGTTTCAGCACTGTTTTGTACACAAAAAATTTATTTCTAAGCTGAGTAGCAATTTTTTTCCTAACAACCAGTATAATTTACCGAGTTTGTGGCCCTGGAAACTTAAAACTTACCGTCGAAACGCAATTTTTATTTTTGAAAGAAAAAACTTCGATCTTGTTAATAAAACATAAAAGCATTATGATTTAACAATAATTATTTACAAGTTTACGTTAACTTCAAGTAGGTACCTTTAACCGTTTAACCTATTTCGTGCAATTTTTCAAAAATAAAAATTGAGTTTCGACGGTAAGTTTTAGGTTTCCGGGGCCAAAAAAGTTTGTACTCTTCCTTATTCACAATCTTCTTTCGGAAAATCTTAGTCCCATCAACCGACTTTAGTACCAACAAGTGAGGTTTCCTTGTCAGTGTTTTTTCAATTGAAAAACAACACGATGCGATACAAATTTATTCCACTTTTAATAAATGCAGCTGAAACCTATTTATATACTTATCTTGAGACTATACTAAAATTTATTTCCTGAAATTACATCGAAACTTAAGCAAGTACGGATGTTGTGATAAAACCCAAAATAAATATAGGGATAGAGTATTCAGATCAATACATTCAACTCCGCTAAATTATTATGTTTAGGGAAGCCAAAAAAGATCATTAATAATAAAGATAGACAAACAATAACTGACACTTAACATATGGTTTTTTATATGCAAACAGATTTTTCGACGAAATATTCGCCAAGTCATAAATAAAATAAAAGAAGCGTCTTCAGATATTTATTTATGAATTTTTCATTTTAATATAAGACTGTTTTGTGTTTAAGATTATAATATAGATTTTTATAGTACTGTAAAATGTTACATGGCACTCACAAGAAAAAATAAAATTAATAACGAAACTAGATCGACCAAGCAGAAATTTGAAACACCATTAAAAGTAAAACAAAAAGTGATTATGATAATTTTCGCATAATTTCATATATTTATACAGGGTGTCCCAGATTAGATTTTCAGCATGGGGATCTCGCTTATTATAAGAGATACAGGTTTGCTTAAATTAGATGAATGATTCCTTAGTATGAGAGGAGCCAGGGTCTAGAAATGTTAAGTAAAGTTCTTCTTCGTCTTCTTCTTTTTCTTCTTCTTCTTCTTCTTCTATTTTTTTTCTATTATATTCCTTATAATATTTATATGTTATCATTTGTCTATCTTTCTGGTCTAAAAGCTAATTGCTCTCCTCCTAGTTTTAATTCTACATGCTCTCTTGGTCTCTTTTCTAGAATTTTTGTGTATTGTTTGTAGCTAGTTTGGGCTAAACAGATTGGTCTGTAATTTTCACATTGGGTCTGTTCTCCTTTCTTGTATATTAGTATTAGTAAGTTATTTTCTCATTCCCTAGGTTAGGTTAGGTTAGGTTGTTTTCCCCATGCTTATTTGCATATCGCCCATATCCAATCTATTTCTTTTTCTCCCAGCCATTTGATCATCTCTGGTATTATGTCGTGTTCTCCACTTGCTTTTTTAATTTTGAATTTTTGTATTGCGTCTTCGACTTCATCTCTCTTAATTTCTTGTTGGTGGTCTGTTTGTTTTTCTCTATTTATGCTTGCTTCTGGAACTGCCATGTGATATTTGTTTATATAGTGTCCCTCCACGTTTTTCTAGTATTTCTTTTGTGTCTGTTTGTACTTGTTCATGTTTGTTTTTTTATTGCTTTTACTTCTTTCTTTTTATTCCCTCTTAGTCCTTTTATTCTCGTCCAAATTTTCTGTAATTTCGTGTAATTCTGTTATCTCTTCTCCAAATTCCTTCCACGTTTCGATTTTCGCTTTTGTGACGGCTTCTTTTACTGTATTTCTCTTTCTATTGTATTCTTCTTTATCATTCTTTGATTTTGATTGGATACATTTTTTCCACGCCAACTTCTTTTCTTTTACCAGATTTTTTATATCGCTGTTTCACCATTTCGTTCATTTCAAATGGTTATTATATTTACTTTTCTCACATTATGTTCGCTGTTATTGTCAGTAGGTACTGTCTCTTTGAGTGTCATCCAACTTTCTTCTAGTGTTCATTCTACTTTTTCGTTCTCCATTTTTTGGAATCCAATATCTGCGTTTTTTTAATATTTCTCCTTTATTTTTCAATTTGTGTATTGCTAATCTGCTATACTTTATTGTTTCTTCTTTACTGTTTGCCTTTACTGAGCAGTTCGCTATTACTAGGCTGTGGTTTGATCTTATTTCTGCTTCTTTCTTTGTTTCAATTTTTTGAACTATCTCTGTTAGGTCTTGTGTTTATGTTATATAGTCTATCAGGCTTCTAGCATTTCATTTTTCTGCCACAAACGTGTATTTGTCTTCTATTCTTTGTTCCCATATCGTGCTTTCTATTACAAAGTCATTCCTTTTACAAAAGTCTATCATTTTTAGTCCATTTCTATTTATGGTTTCTTCGCCATGAATACACATGAAGCCCATTCAGCGTCATTCAAAAAGTTTAAAACAAATGCAAAAAATGTTTATTTTATCGATTTCTTAGAAAATTTTATTTCGTGCATTGCCTAAAACTATTTTTAATTTTTTTTTTATTTTTATTTAATAGCAATCTGAATTTTACATTCTATAAGCTATTTTGATAGCATGGAATCTACTTAGTTAGATCTTCTAATGTCCTGATGGGGTCCTCTCCAGCGAGATTACCTCCTTCACATTATTGCAGGTCGATTGGCCATCGTCGTTTTAATTTTCTCTTTGGGTTTTGTAGAAGCGGGTGGAGAAGTGGATTGGTGTGGAGTCCCAACTTTTTATAATGTCTATTGCTTATATTTTTTATCGTTTCTAGTACAAACAGAATCCCAAGGTCGTGATGCAGCGTCTGATTGGTTATATACCAAGGAGCGTCAACCATTGCTCTGAAAATTTTGGATTGCGATCGTTGAATAATGGCATTACTAGATTTGCTGGCACATCCCAATATCTCAATGCCATAAGTCCAGATTGGTTTTATTACTGTTTTGTATAATAGGATCTTGTTTTCGAGTGACAGTCTCGATCCTCTTCCTAGCAACCAATAGAGTTCTCTAAATTTTAGATCAGCCTGTTTCCTTTTTTTAAGTATGTGTTTCTTCCAGGTGAGTTTACTATCCAGGTGCATTTCCAGGTATTTCACACTTGTTGATGTTGGTATTTGTAAATTATTTATGAATACTGCTGGACATTGTTGTTTATTTAATGTAAAGGTTACGTGTAGTGATTTACTTTCGTTTATTTTAATTTTCCACCTTTCCATAAAAATTCTTGTGATTCTAGAATTCAGCGATTTTAGAAGTATTCTTAAAAGTAAAGTGCTTCTATATAAAGAATTATAAAAAAAAGTTTAAATGAACACGATATTTTATATTAGGTATTATTTTTGAAATTTAAACAAGTTTTTCCTTTAAACCTTTTTAGAAACTCTCAAAATAAGAGCACTTCAATCTCACGAATATTTCTAAAATCGCTAAAATCTAGTGCCATGAATTTTTATATTTCTTTTTTCATTTTGGTATTGGTTTTAGGTCATGCATGAACAATTAACAAGAATCAAATTTTCTAAGAAATCGATAATAAAAAAACTTTTTCATTTTTTGCAATCTTCGAGAATGACGCTGTATAATACAATGATCTAACACTTAACTTAAAATTAATTGAACTTATAAAGTAATTTGTCATCGTTTAGAAATCCAAGTAACTTAGTTACCTTTCAAAGTAACTATGTCCGGCTTTGTAAGCACGCAACAACGGAGTATCGTGCTACGTTGCGCGACAAAATGTAATCATGAAGCTGTGGCACGCCAACATTTTTTGGATAAAGTTAAGGCACTGATTAAGTGCAACTGTTAATGATACAAAAACATACTTATAATTCACACGGTTCGATTTAAAACAACATGACGTACCAATCATCCAAAACTGCCGGTTTTAAAACAAAATCTTATTTTAAAATCTTTTAAGATAAGTTTGAGTTTATTCGTACGCAAAATTACACTTTCTGATAATTTATAATGTTCATTAATAACTAAGTGTAGATTACATCTTTGCTTGTTAACACCGACATTTAATTCGTTGACTTTCCGCATTTTTTTGTACGAAAGTAAAGATTACAATTTTCAGGAACCACTAAACGCAAAAACACGTCATAGCGTTAATTACAAGTTTATTTCCTATGCAGAAATTTCGAGCTTTAATATGATCGGCAAAGTTTAAGGTAAACAATAAATTTGTCAATACTGTAGTGTAATGAACAAAAATATTTTGAAAACGCAAGGGACTTACTTTCTTATTAGTATAAACTTCGATCATATGAAAAAAAAACAGTTTTTTTTTTAAATTATTATTCACATAATCATATAAGTTAGTGCTGGCGAACTGGCGAACAAATAGTTTAAACCTACTCAAAACCAAAGTCTACATAATATAAATGTGGAACCACGGATTGATAAAACATTCTGCATAATTTTTTCAGGGTGCGAATCGCGCAGTTCCGTTTCGCGGTTTTTAATATTCTGCCGATTCGTGTTGCGTTTCGGTTCAACATAACATTAACAATGTTAATAATAAGTTCGGTTTTTAATGAAATGCGCAATTCCATAAGACGAAAAGCGAAATCTGTGCCCAAATAGAAGGTGATTCCGTACCCATGAGCATATCTTGTATAGTCATGAAAAGTGATGTAACCGAAATTTTGTTCATAGAACAGAAGACAAACTGTAGACAATTAACAACGTAAATTACCTTTAAATTGTTAAATTTGTTTAACCCACAGTAAAAATGTTCAACTAAGTTAAAATAAAAATTATGCCGTGACGTGCAATTCGAAAATTCAATATTCGATTACTGTGATCACATTTGTTGTTTCAAATTTTATTCTTATAAACGACGATTTCGATCAGGGAAAATAGGGTCTGGGGCATTTGAATAGTTTTTGAACAAAAACATAACCTTACTTTAAACATAGCTTCATTGTTCAAATTAAACCTAGTATTTCAAAAGCATATCCTTAGACGTTACACGTATATGTCCTAAACATTTAAATATTATAACGTATTCACTGTTTAAAAAAGTTTAACATATCGCAAAGTTGTGAATAGGATAATATCTTAGTGCAATGAAATATTCAGCAAATCGATAAAGTCTTTAAAAAAAAAGTATTTTACTAATTTACTCACTCATGATTTTTGTAATTTCTGTAATGGCACGCATAATATAAATTAACTAAATAATCCAAGCTTATTTTGAAATTTAATAATTATTAAAGACTATATACAATTTAAAAAAAATAATAGAGGCTATATGGCTGAACGGTTATGTCACTATTGTTTACCTACTTTAAATTGCCTTTTTGTTAATGCTTACGCTTCGATGAATATAATTAACACCTAATCCCAGCAACACAATGAAACTATTTTGATTAACAAACCTATTAAACTTTGTATGGCTGCACATTTCAAAGTAAGATTATACAATCAATGAATCTAAAGTTAAAGAAGTTTCGATGGAAAACGAGATTGATTCAGCTAAATTAGAAAAGTTTCTGGAAGTGTACTGGAATTAGAATTGAGCTACGCTTATACAGACACTAAATTGCTAGTACGAAAGTAAATCAATTATAACGAAAAACCAATAAATTTTACCCGTACTCAAAAATAAGTCTGCTCGATTTGCAGTCATTTTAATAAATATTTAAAGAAACTATCACGATATTTTTTGTACTACTCTTTATGATAGAGTTTTTAATTTCTTTAAGCTGCGTTTTTGTCATACAACTTAACTGATTTTTAAACTTGGAACAAAACTAAAAAAATTTAAGAAACTGTTTTTCTAGTAATGTAGAGAAACACATATTACTTTAAGATCCATGTTCAAAGGTGAAATCAAAAATTATGCTTTCCAGAAAACTTTACAATTTGTTTTGGAATAAAAATTGGTTTTTCTCATCATTTTTCTTTTAAGTATTTACAAACGGAAACCTACACTTTTTTAAAGTAACAAAATTTCTTCGTAGAGTAAGGTTTAATGAAATAAACTTTTTAAATGACCAAATAGTTTTTTCGCTAAGGTTAGCCAACTGATGTTATTTGCCTTATTTTAATATTAAGTTTATTAACAACAGTTTTTTAAAACTATTATTTAGATATAATTTATCTTTACTATTTTATTTAAAAATTTGCAGATTAACTATTTCCCCTAAAGATTAAAATTATTTTGTTCCAGCTACACCTGCTAGTTAGACCACTTAATGCAATGTTTAATGGTCGTAACTTTACGTGATTTGTCTCTTATCTGATCTATATAACCCGCCTAAGTAAGCATAACGAAAGAGATATTAAAGGTCAACATGCATTCAAATTTAGTTCCTTCATTATGCGTTTAGATCTTGCATGCAATATGGTGATGAATATTTCAATATTAATTAAAGAATAACGACTGCAAAAATTGATTGTTACACATCAAAATTTAATTAATGACGCCAATAATAAGATACAATGGGTAATTTAAAAAGTTGGAAGTGTGAAATTACAACCCCCAAACATATTACACACATACTGTGATCTGTTAAAACAATGGTAAAAATATATAAAAAACATTGTTCATTTTAACACATACTGTATAATTTTACACACGTAATTTTGAAATGTTATCATAACTTATCTAAATTTATTATAATTATTTTAAATTAAATTAAATTATGGAACAACTTTATTCTTATTTCAAAATAGATTCTCTGCTTTATACTAACTAATTATGTACACCCGTAATTTGCGTAAGAAAACCCGGCCTCCATCACAAAGTTTTATATCATCAAAATATTTTACAATTTTATTTCGTATGCCCTAGAAATGCGAAGCAGAATTGCTTTTAAATAAAATGTTATTAATAAAAACGATGTATCTTTGCGGCTAGATGTTCTGAAGACGATTACAGCCACATCAATAAAGACTGAGAGAGCATTTTATGCAGCAGGACTTTCTGTTAATAAATTAAGAACAAGACTTAGTGACCTAAATATAGAACACCTTCATTTTTTTAAATTATATTACAAAAATGCATTATAAAATTATGTTATTGTGTTCATTAAAATAAAAACGCAATGTAAAGGTAATATTTCTAAAATGCTTATTTCTCTTACTAATATTATTTTACTACTTAAAACAAACATGGGGCAAAATGTATTACATATGACTTGGAGTTGTTTTTAAGTAACAAACTGCTCCCCTCTTTTTACGGGTTATTTATTTCAAAATATTGGCATAATTTATTACATCCCGGGTTCCCGGGAAATCCCGTGAGGGCCGATTTCCTACGGAATCCCGGGACAAGCAAAAATGTCAAATATGAGAAGAAACTCTAGTAGAGTTCGTACGAACGGAAGCCCAGAATGAATGTTTGCTCTTGTACGCTGAAACGAGATGGTTATCCGAGGGTAAAGTGCTTTATGTAGTTTTAGAACCTAACAACAATGAATCATTAACTTTTTTCAACATGAAGGAATAAAAGCATGCATGAAATGGCTTCCAAATAATATTTGGTGCAGTAAACAGGCATATTTCGCTGATTTAATTCAATTATTCCAGCTGTTATCAACAATTTTCAAAAAATAATTTAAAAATTACAACCTCTCATAATTTATTATTGTAAACTATTTCTTTGGAAATAGCGCATACTAAAAAAAGAAGTGACATCTGTAAATACGGATTATTATGTTTGGGTATGAAATCTTTGGCACATTTAATATATTGAATTTAAAATTTTCTTTTCAAAATTATATTCTTTGTGAACAGATCGTATTTTATAAATTAAATTTCCAGATGTAGCCCCAGAACAATTTTGGTTTTATGTCTAAGTAGAAAATGGCACTTAAAATTTTGTGTGAGCATGTATTCTCAACTATAAATACGCTCTTTTTCTTCTGTAAGACATAATATTCCATAAATGTTTCACTGTTCTTATAAGAGGTGTTGACAGATTATCGTACATAGGACTTTACCATGCAAAACTAAATATGTGGTTGCAAATATTAGCTCCCCTGATTAGTTTACGACAAAAGTGTAAATATAAAAATTGTTCAGAATCAAACAAAACGTAAAATTGTCCAATTGCGTTTTCAATTTGGTTAGCTTTCCGATTCGTTTGAAAAAACTTTAAAAATACCGCGGTAGTCTGGTTTCCTATAGTTTTATATCGATTTTATTCAACTTAACAATATGCATCTTAAATTGAGGGTCCCTAAAGCAGAATTATCCTTCGGATCAGATTTTCAGATGCTCGAAGTAGTGCAGTGTAGCCAAAATAAAGAAAAACGTAATTTAATATAATTTGAAAAATTTGCGTTTAAAAAAAACGCAGCTAAAGATGGTATTACACCGAAAATGATTAAATCCATGGAAGAATTAGGGGAAAACCCCACTAAGGGCGCTATTGAACAAAATAGTGAAATCAAGAAAAGTACCAAGAAATTGGAACACTGGAATCATCATACCACTATACAAGAAAGGAGACAAGAGATATTGTTTCAACTATAGAGGAATAGCATTAATGAGTGCACCGGGGAAAATACTGGCAAGAGTAATGGAAGATGGATTAAAATAAAAAATAAAAACACACTAGAAGAATCTCAATATGGCTTTAGAAGAGGAAGGAGTACACAAGACCCAGTTTTTATACTAATAATAAGACAAACAATTGAAAAGAGCCTAACCAAAAACTCGGAAATACATTTATATTTTTTAGACTTGGAAAAAACATTCGATAGAATTTAAAGAAAAGACGTATGGAGGAGCCTTAGCAAAAAGGGAATACAAATAGAAACAATCGACATAACAAAAGCGATGGACGAAAAAAACGGTAAATATTGTAAGAACACAGGATGAAGAATCGGTAGTTTTAAACAAAAGAGGGCTTAAAACAAAGTTGCGTACTCAGTCCGTGATTATTCTCAGTAGTTATAGATGGCGTAATTAAAAAGGTAAAACAAAAAATGAGACCGTACCACCTAGGCAACTGGAAAATGGAAAAAAATAACATAACGGAACTAATGTTCGCAGACGACATGGTCATAGTCGCGGAATCAGAAAATAATCTACAACATAACCTAAAAACTCTTAACCAGGAATTGGAAAAAATTAATATGAAAATAAATATAGACAAAACCAAAACCATGATCGTGTCAACTGAGAACAAAGGGCATACCGATACTTTAGATGAGCTTAGGTTAGAATAGGTAGATAGCTTTCAATATTTAGGATCTTCGCGAATAACGGAGGTATGGACAAGGAAATAAGAGAAAGAACAGGAAATGTGGAAAGAATATTTAATAGTTTGAGATCATCATTTTTTGGAAATAGAGAAGTCCCAAAACAAACAAAAGTAGAAGTTGTAAAAAAGTAGTAATTCCAGCACTTTTATACGGAAGTGAAACGTGAACACACAAACAAAAATGGTAGCCGTGTGAATGCAGCAGAAATGTGATTTCTAAAAAAATTCAAGGAAAAACCAAAAAGATCGAATCAGAAATGAAACATAGAAAACAATTAAAAATAAAATCAGTTGAAACAAAAATACAAGAAAGACAGCTTGGGACACATTTATAGAATGAAAGAAGAAAGATTAATCAGAAAATTCTAGACAAAGTTAAATAAGCGGCAACGGACAGAAAAATCAAATGGGAAGAGATTAAAAAATCTAGCAAAAGACAGAAAAACGTGGAAGAAAGTCAGCACAACACAAATCAACAGTCCTACATCAGACGGTAGAGGGAATTACGACTAAATAATTTAAAAAAATAGCAATATGCAACTTAAACTAAAGTTCCCCATAGCAGAATTGTCTTCCGGATCCGAATTTCAGATGCTCGGAGTAAAACAGAGTTGCCAAAATAAAGAAAAACGTAATTTCATGAAATTTGAAAAATATGCTTTTAAAAAGAAGAAGCCGAAATGCTAATCAAATTGAAAATGCAAGAATAGAATTTTATGTAGTTTTTGATTCTCAACAAGTTCTATATTTATACTTTTGTCGTTAAATAATCAGGGCAGCCAATATTTGCAACTATTTAATTTTGCATGGTAAAGTCCTATCTATGTACGATACTCAGCCAACACAGTATAAAGTGCTGTGCAAAAGTCAATCACAAAAAAAAAGACTTAATAATTAAATACATACACAATTGATGTTATTACATACATAAATAGCGTGAATTAACTTGTTCGTGAACAATGCGCTGTTAAAGTTTCATTATTGGTTGTACGAGTATAACACTTAAAACGCTCGATGAGTATACTTTTAAGGCTAATAGACGTTACATATCCGACGATGTAACTCAACGCATAACACGAGTATGTACGTATTTATTACTTTGCTGATCATATGAACCTGCTATTACGTTGAACATAATATAGTGACATTAGAGTGCAAAGCGATTTATAAAAACACGTGCTCCTAATTAAAAATACAATATCAAGCAATTCAAGTGTCATGTATCCCGAAAAAACAAAAATAAAACTAACAAAAAAAATAGAAAAACAAAAAAATCTTTCTTTCTTATTTTAATATAAAATTGATCATGCTGTTTTAAGTAAAAATAGAAGTATATAAAAATTCTTCTACACAACAACAACAACAAAAATATTAACAATTAAAACAAGTTGTTGTGACGCCTATGGCCTTACCGATTTTTACTTTCATAAGCTTATAAATCGAAAAAGAAACTAGTCCAGGCTTTGTTAATAGTCGATGTATCGAAATGTGTGGGTAACTATTAATATATTAACTCTCCTGTTAAACCTAAACACGCAAAATTCAAATTATTGTATGGTAAAATACTATTATTAACTTAATCAACCAATAACCAGTACTTAATACTTCATTAATATATTTTCATTTCAAGTATTTAGGTGTCCATTGTTTACTTAATCAGCTGTTATACTTTAAGGACAAAGTACTTGTTATACGATTTTTATTGAAATACATTTCTGCAGCCATAATATAATTTCTTCTACAGAGAATAAAGCACTCCAACATTTCATATTTATGCTTATTTGAAAAACAATCCATTGACAACTTGGAAATCACTAACTTGTTTGCACTGCAGAAAAATATGTATTATTTGACAGTTGTTAGAAATAGTCGTTGCAATTGTTTAATCACGACACCAACGCCTACTGTGGTGAAACCTTAATTTTGCAAATTTTCATATTTTCCCTAGGTTAAACATACGGATGTTTTACATGGTTGAAAAGCATTTGTTATAGAGATTTGAAAAATGCAAAATTCCAATATGGCGTCCATAAGAAAAACAAAAGTTAGGTATGACCGTGCGAAACATAATAGGCCTAGAATGTTTGTAATGTCATTTTTGAAATCTTTATTAGTTACTACTCCTATCCTGGAAATTTGGCGCACTAATCTTTTCAAATAAAGATAATATGGAGGTTTTAAGAAAATGTACATTTTTCGTTTTCATGGTGGTACTACGTAACAGAACAAATTATTGAAAATGTACAACTGGATTATTGTTACGAATGTAATTGAGCAACTTTTTCCCCATTTAACTGATTTTGTATTTGTAACGGTTTCCGAGATACCCATACACTTCATTTTAAACTGGACACCCTGTATAGCGGGGGAAAAATTAAACCGTGAACGGCAAATCGAGATTTTATTCATGTTCTAACATTTATTGTTAAAATTCGTAATTATTTGTAGGTATTTAATTGTAACTAATATTTTAATTTAGGAGATCATAATGCTTGGCACAACAAAAGCGATCCATAATAATTATTGTTGTAAGCTGAAGTTTCGACTCTGTATAAATAGTTAGCAATAAAATTTACGATTTATTGTTTTCCTTGAAATCAAAAATAGATTATTGATTTAGAATCACAAAAACCTTAAAAACCCATTACGTGTAAACGAACCCACACACCGACTTTTAAATACCAAGACATGAATAAAGCTATTTAATGCATCTATAGATTTAAGCTTTAATTATAATCTGAACTATCAAGATGAACCTGTTAATTAAAGTACCTACTAGATAAAACAACGTTTTATAACGCAGGAATATGGAAATGAATCTGATCCAACACGCGAAGTTTTGTTTAGTTAGCGTGCGATTTTATGATATGGAAATTACGTGTGCATCTAACGTATGCAATTACCTAGAAATTTGTTAAACAATTAAAAAAAAGTAAGAGTTCGTTTTTTTTTACCAAATCTTGGTAACAGAAACTTGAAAATATTTCTTTATATAAGTTGTCGAACGGTAACGAATTCTCAATGATTAATACCCGACACCTTCGCCTAATACCCGACACCTTCGCCATTTTCACGCTATACATACAGTATACCCAGTTACCAATTACATGCTAAGAGTTGGTTAGTGGACCAATTAAATACGTGATTTTTATTCTTAATATATATTACTTAGTTGCGTCTGAGAGAACGTACTTGAAAGTAAATATAAAACATACTTTCAGACATGTACAGGGCTCCTAAATTCAAGACTCAACATGGAAATATATTTTTTTTTTAGGATCTACTACGCTGGTTAAACTGGGACATAGTTGCAAAATTTGGTGCTAAATTCACATCACATTGTTGGCTTTACTTTAATACTCGCTCTTTATAACGGCTCTGTAAGCACTGCTTAAAATGAACGTTCTCAAACGTTGCCACTGCATTCTAGGAAGAGCAGAAGACGAAGCTTCTAGCGGCGAAAATATAGCGTCAAAAACGTGAATCCTTAAGAAGGATGTTCCAGAACTAATATGGAAAGGCAAGTGACAATTAGTCAAGACATCAGAAAGAGAATTAAGAGTCGAGTAGTGAACAGGTGATTAAGGAAATGAAAATAAATAGCTGATGAAATCCAAATCTAAACACTCGACTTTAGAAAAAATACCATAGATACACATATTCACTTTTCGTTTTTGCTACGTCACTTTCAAAAACATTTATGCAAGAATAAAACATAATAATTAATACCCACTTATTCAAAGTACTTACAAATAACGATCGCTTACATATAACTAGCGTTTAAAAGTACCAAAGAATGTTACAGTGAAGGTATTCAAAGAACTGCTTATTTTTAAATTTTTCCTCATTTAAACGATTGGTTTGCGAATA
The DNA here is from genome assembly GCA_947652605.1 of Elmis aenea. Taxonomy (NCBI): domain Eukaryota; kingdom Metazoa; phylum Arthropoda; class Insecta; order Coleoptera; family Elmidae; genus Elmis; species Elmis aenea. Next base: position 36,939,947 of record OX393576.1, on the reverse strand, counting down.
AATAGGTAGTGATATAAAATAGTAGTAACTAATAAGTATACTTCATAGTACGTCTACCTAGACCTTGAATTCTATTTAAGCAAATATATTCAATTTTTTATGAGCATAATAAACTATACCACAAATATCGATTACACACTAAAAAAACGCCAATACAGTAAAACAACTAATATGAAAATACTTTAAATTTTTCTGAAAGTTATTTGACAAATGCAATTTAAAATTTTGTTATTTAAAAATGCTGTTTATTACTAAACACGTTTTAAAATTATTTAACAAAGCAATTTATTACAACACCATTTATCTGTATTTCAGTATCTTTTGTGTATCTATTTATAGTAATTTGCAAGCTTAAACAATTAAATAATTTACAATAACATTTACAGACCAATGTTCTAGTACGGTTTGGAACACTTTTGACTTTTTCTATTATATCAAAAGCTTTAAGATGTAAAGCAGTCGAAGTAGGCTCACATGACAAGCAATTTAACTTTTTCAAATGAACCACAACAACACAACTTTGCTTCTGACTTACGGCCAACTTTTAATGGAATACAATTGAGGGATTTGTAAATTTTCTTCATTTTGTTAAAATGAAAATACGGTTTTTACATTATTTGTTTTCGTCAGGATGTAATAATTCCGAAACTAATTTTTAACTAAAATTAATACTGACGTCATTACATACATGTATGGCGAATTTATCAGGAAGTGCGTCAGTAACACTAATGTAAATTAATTATACCAAATCTATAACGCTAAAAATAGCCGTTTTTTAACTAAATGTCATGTTAGTGGCACATATTATGTAAATATTACGACGAAATACCTCTTAAGATCCAAGATAAAGTTGAGAATTTGAAATCACTCTATAAATCAAGCAATTGAAATAATAAAAATTAAATAGTTTTATTATAGTACCTCACTGATTTCATGTTACAAAAGATTTGACAGTCAATGTTTGTTTTGAGTATAATATTAGATATTCGATGTTAAGTTTTTCCACAACTGAGATTTTCACAGCATTTACAGCTAAAGTTGATTTGCTTCTTTCATGTAAAACTTTTCATTGACCTAATTAAATAATTTACAGTTTATATTTATGCTAGCTTTTGCCCCCGACTTTACGTGAATTTCTGTTTTACCTTTAAATATTTTTATTGTCGACTCTAAGTTAACATCATGCAACTTCTGTCGCCTATGAGCGGAACTGCCAGTCAAAAGTGTTAATTATAAATTAAACCGAATAAAAGGTACTCTACCGTTTACTTTCGAAAGTCACTTCCACCACACCTACAATATATCATTCGGATCCGTTCTACGGCACTTAATATACCGGGTGTAACTGAGTTCTGGTACACCCCTTTTTTTTCTTTAGTTTTAATTTTAGATACATGAAATTTTGTGTAAGAAACCTGATTATTTCACTTCCGATTTTGCTGGAAATTACCCTACCTTTGTTATTTTAACTGGAACACCCTGTATATTTTTATTTTTGGAAATAGGAAGCGATTTTAAATACAACTGCACCATTTTGGTTAATTTTTATAACCTCAAGTAATTCAAGAACGAAAATTTATTTTTTATTAAGTGTGCCGTGACCTGTATAAATTAAATTTTATTATGTCAACAAGTGTCCAAAAACGTTTTTGTTTATTTTTATTAAGATTTAAGTTACTTTAATCGGCTTTGAAGGTTGCAGAATCGGTTTTTTGACAAAAAGTCAATTTATTTTAATGGAATGGTAGTGGTACATGCGATTATTTAAAACGAGTATTTTCTGACGAATTGAACAATACCAATAACTTTTATTTGTGTTGGAAGGCTGCTTTACTTTAAAATATTATAAAAACTTATTAGGATTTTTTATTAATCCCAGTACACTGTACCTAACTGCAAAAACAAACAAATTAACGATTTTTATGTTTAACTACTATATTATTTCATTAAAAAATCTAAAAATGTTAGTAATAATTAGTTGCACCACAGTATCCTACGATTAATAGGATATCTTAATACATTCTTACAATATTTTAAGAATTTAAGACAGTTAAGGAAGAAATCACGAAATATAGTGCTAAATATACCATGATAGGCTTAGTATACACCCTAACGACTTAGCCGCTAGCCTGTTAAATATCAATTGGTGAAATGCGGAGACTTAAACGATACAAACCCATGGATCTTCCTCAAAAATTTAACCAGTCAGTTAATTAACTTTAATTTTTATCACTAAACAACTTAATTTATTATATAAATATTTAGATTCAGATTATTTAAAAGGCTGCGTCGCGGGAAGCAGCCTTACATTTTGTATTGTCAATATCATAAAATTTGCTAAATGCCTTAGGGCAGCTTGCACACAACATAAATTCTATGAAAAAAAAAACGTATGTACGTAGTACTACGTACCATTACCGTTCTATTTAAAAAATTGACTTTTTGACAAAAAATCGATTCTGCAACCTTCAAAGCCGATTAAAGTAACCTAAATATTAGTAAAAATTAACAAATAGGTACGTGTTTCGGACACTTGTTGACACAATAACATTCAATTTATGCAGGTCATGGCACACTTAATAAAAAATAAATTTTCGTCCAAAAATTATTTGAGATTAGGAAAATTAACCAAAATGATGCAGTTGTATTCAAATTACTTACTCTTTCTAAAAATGTAAAAACATACAGGGTGTTCCATAATTTGAAATAACAAAGTTAGGGTAATTTCCGGCGAAACCGGAAATTAAATAATAGTGTACTACCTACATATGTCCAAATAATCCGGTTTTTACACATACCACATGTCTGAAACTTTATTCATTTAAAATCAAAACTAAAGAAAAAAGGGGTGTACCAGAACTCAGTTACACCCGGTATAAGCGGATTGACAAATTAACAAAAAGTTCTGAGTATGGGGAAAGGAATTTAAAAGTGCAATATTTTTAAGCTATAAATAGTAATTCAAAATATTCAATAATACAAATTCATACAGCGTATTTCAAATTCGACGCTCTAGATGTGTATCTCGATTATCTTACGAGCTACGGTCGATTAAATTTAAGCACAGTTTTGTAAATTTGTGCTGAGTTTAAATTGGTGCTGAATTTAAATCAGTAGCTCAATTAGTTTAAAAAATATTCACCAATATTTAAAAAAGATTAATTTTCGTATTTTTATTTATATCATTTATTATTGTGAATATTGTAAACCTATTTAAAAATAGTTTTGCGAAGTTTGTCTTATCTTTTTACATCGATATAATATAACAACATCTTGTAGATATCACACGTTTAATTTATTTTAAACATGTCCACTAAGGGTGGGCGATATCGAAATTATATCGATATTTTGATAAAGGGTCGGTGAACTAAAAGAGTTCTTCGCTCTCATACCGAGAAAATATCGAATAATATCGAATATCGGTATGTCGGTTTCAACATATCGATATAGGTATCGATATTCATACTCCTTACAATGGTATCTTATCTGTATTTAACAAATACTATTAAAACACTTGAAATAATTCAAAAACTATTAACGTTAGCTGATGAAAATCTGATGTTATATAAAGAATAATTGAATTTTCTGTTAAACTGAATTTTTTTAAACGTAAGGTATTCCGATTAAATAAAAAAAGCACCGCTGTTTTAATGTCTGAAAAAATGTTTGAAATTTTAAGACACTCCGTATTATATTTCAGAAAAACAGTTGTAAGTATAGCTCCGAGATTATCTATTCTAATTTTATAAGAATGTTTTGTAAACCAGTAAACCTTTACAAAAGTCAAATTTTGAAAAAATAACATACCTACAACTAGTAACCGATTAACTTTGGGAGTAAGGCATCTTGAATATTATTAGATTTATAGTAACTATGTAATTAAAAATTATAATAATAAAAAGCGTGTTCCATTTTAAAGAATCGATTTAAGCATTGTACTAATGAAACTAAAAACCAGGTATTCTTCAAAGTAGTTTTAGGTCGTGCAAACCTAAAACCAATGATTTTTTTTGTATACATATACTTTTTGCTAAAGGCAGTTCTATAAAACCACCACAGAAAGGTTCCAGGTTTTTGACAGATCCCATACACAATATGTCCTACTATATATTTTTTACAACTGGGGGTTACTCGCTAACTATAAGAGCAAATACATTAAATTAAGAAATATTAATTTTTCGGACTTTTGCTTTAACGAAGTTTTGAATACCTACATATCTATATTGTTTGTAGATGCAGTCGTTCCTGATACATCGTAGAGGGAGTGTACGTTTTTAAGTTTGAATTTTAAAAACTTCCTTTCTGAACTTGCCATCGATACTGCCAACTGGCAATGCCGTGAAAATTTCCAGAGCAATGAACACATTTGGAACACTTATTTTCTAAATTATTTTTTATACGAGAGGATATCTGACAAAGAAGTCTTTTCCGGAATTCGCCTTGCTATTATTTGTAATTCACTAGATAAATCTGTTCCATCAATATCTCCAAAATTATCATGTTTTAAGTAATGTTTCGATGTCGGACATTTTTTAAGCAGTTCTGCCACTGGCGAGAGGTAGATACAGTTGCTGACCAAAAGACAAATTACTCTCAGATGTGTAAAACCCATTTCCAAACATTTTGCCTATTTTGTTACAATTTTTTAAGTATCACTAATCACTAACTTTGAAAGATCTTGACATTTTAGTTGTTTCTGAATAAAAATACCAAATATATTTACTGATGATATATAATCAAATAATGTTTATTTACTATTAAATGAAACAGCGTTTTTCCAGAATTAAAAAAATCGAACAGATTTAACGATGTATATTTCCTTGTTTATGAGTAAGGCTGGCGCCCCTAGGCAATTGCCTAGATTCGCCTAATGGTAAAACCGTCCCTGAGGATAGATATAAAAAAAGTAATGCTAACGTTTTATTCCTTGCATCACACAACAACACAACAGGAAATGGGTTTTTTCCTTAAATTTTCATTAAAAACTAAAAAGAGATTATGAAGAAAATAAAAAATCGGATTTTTCGTTTGGAATCGTTCTGAACTTTTAAAATAGGTTTGTAGTTGGCTCAAAATGCTATTTGTAGTTTCCGACGTCCAAAAGGAAGTGAGAAAATATAATGAAACGCCCAAAGTTTAATTAAAAAATCACTTATGTCTTATGTGTAAAAAGATTATCTTCCTAAAGACATACTATAGTAGTATCGATACTAATTTTTATAAGTAGTCATTTTTAATACAATCTTATATTTATTTATTTTTGAATGAATCACTTTAATAATTCAAACAACAAATAGATTTTATACAGTTTCATTATTATAACAGTTGTAATAAGCAGAAATGTTTGTATTCAGTTCCATCGTGCAAAATATTCTGTTGCTGATGAAAGCTAATAAATATAATTAAAGCTTGCACAGTTATTATTCGACTTTAGCGTATGTTGCAAATTACTTTTAAAAAAAGGTGTTTTTGAAGCTAGTTTTGTATTCGTACGAACCTTCTGCAAGAGTTGGGGTCGATTGTCGAGTTGCAAGCTGTCTGACGTATTGTTGGAAGCGCTTGTTGGATCAGGAGGATTTGGACGGCTGTCTTGTACTGTGCGGAGTGCTTGCACTCGCCGGCGAAGGTTCTGTAACGCACGTGCTTCTTCGCGCTTGCAACTAGGTTGGTAATTTGAAGAAGAAGGAATAGCAGCAAATTGAGGTTCAGAAATAGGTGCAGGATGAAGAATTCTTTTACTTATGGGTGCTCGCGAACAATTAGAATCATCTGGTATTAAGTGAATACTAGGTACATTTAGCGGCTTAGCCAATACCTTCCGCGGCAGATCCATGCTGCCAGTGAGCACGAGTCCACAGCATCCCGCTACCAAGCGTCGTGACGGACTGACGCAGTGCCGCCTGCCGGGGTCGATAGCGTCAAATCACGTTGTGCGCAAATTCGACAGTCCTTTATTTTGTTTTAGTATTATAAACGTCACTAATTTTTTTAGTAAATCTAGGTAATAACATTATTCTTGGTAATATAAATTTTGCAATAATTCCGCTAACTTACAAAACATTAAACATGCATTAAATAATTAATCGACCACTAAAATAAAATCACTATTCAATTATGCAAACACGTTTTAAAATTATTTATCAAAATTTTTACAAATGTTTTGACCTTAAAGATTAACTTTGTCGTCGGTTTTAATTTTTTACTCCAAGTCCCGTTTTTGCAATTATTCAATTCTTTTACATAACAATCTCCACTTGCATATAAATTAATTTTATCGAATAAGCCACGATAACGTTATGGCCTCCTCAAAAGTAAAAATGTTTTACATTAATGAATGCTTATTTTCTTTTTAGGTTTAATAAAATGTTTAGGGTTTAGGTTATATTGATAATAAAGTAATTAAATTTGCGATTGTACCGTAACCGCTGTTGGAATATATTTTTTATGTGCTTACAAGGTATTGTGAATAAAATGCAAACTAACTGTCGATATCAAAAAAGTTCTAACAAAAAATTGTAATAATAAAACGATCTGCTTTTTGGGTGCCCTACGCCCTAAAATTTATTGAAAATATACTTATGCTAGCCACTACTGGAGTTAACCTTTACAATAATTGAAGATTGGTATCGAAATTACAGCGTAGAAGCACTTTGTATTTTCACTAAATTTGGTGTACCTACATGGACACGGTCGGTAAGTTTAATAATATAACTCCTTTAAAAGCTTAACAACTGGTACGAACAGCCTTTAAATATTTTTCTGTCACTCAATTCTTTTTAATAAGGGTTTAAATCGTTTTGTTCGTTTAACCAATGCTTATTTCGATGAACGTTTGAATGACAAAAAACAGTTGTTGATTTTATTTCCTTCTGTTGTTTTACCCTAAATTGTGTCAAACTAAACCCTAAAATCTTTGATATTCGCTGCATTTTCTCAGTCAACACTTCGTGTATATAAATAAAACAAGGTTAAATTTTGTATTTAAAAAAATATAGATAAGTTTTTCCAACGAACTGTTACATTTTTTTGTTTGCCACAAATATTTTTCAATAAATTTGTTCTATTATTGTTTTTTTTTTAAGGAACATTACTTCCAAGCGAAAACACTTAAATACTTTATCAAAATCATAAGCGCGAGATATATTTCATCAGACTATTTCCGGATAAAACTATTAATAACAATATAATACAATTTTTACAAATCACTATTGAAAAAATATTTTTTTTAAATTTTAAATATGTAGTAAATATTTATTTAAAATGTTAAGAGTTTATGTGGTTACCATGAACCATAACTATCTACAGGTGACAAATCGAAAGTGGCAAATTCCCCAGGAATTATTGCCGCTATGATAATATTGTTTTATCATTTAATAATATAATAGGTACGTTTGTTGGTGTTATTTCCAAAAACATATGAGATAACTGAGTTGGTAGCAATCTCAATCTCTAAAGGCTGTTTTATACAATGCCATTTTTTTGTTTAAGAAAATTGCATTCTATTTTATATTACCGTGTCAGTGTCAGTCAGAAATTAAAAATCTTGAACCAAAAAATCGTACGAAAATAGGACGTGCTCTAAGCGCATCCAATATTTGGCATGCGCGCATGCGTATTTTACTGTAATAAATTGTATCTGACCGCATGTCACTTGTGGGTTAGGTTAACTGTAATAAAAACCAGTTCGTTATTGATTGTTTAGTAACAATATTAATGGTACTGCAGCGTGCAGCCATAAATAGTAGTTTTCTATTCATCTGTAATTATATATAAGCACTAGGGTGACCAGATTTCAGTTTATCTAAGCCCGTTCACGATGACAGTGGAGGGGGGTTAGGAAATACACCTTAATTTTTTGTTGTAGTTTTCCGGAATTTTAATTCGTAATAAAAAGAAAATTCCTCAGTGGGAAATATGCGATGTTGATACATAAAAAACAAGCAAGTTACAACAATGGAGATATTAGACGCAATAAATAAATTTAAAAACAAGGCAAATTACGCGACTTTCCGGAATAATAACATACAGAGATAAAGCGTGGACATAGTGTTTAGAAAAAAAAGAGATAGACAATACGATCGTATTTCTGGTTTTCATTTATATATCCGACTCACGGTTATATTTTGGTACAATTTTTTGTATGGGTACTGTTTTTTTTTATTAAGGTAATTTTTGGTACTATTACGAAACCGTAGCCGAGTGAATGCAGCTGAAATGGGATTTCTAAGAAAAATCAGAAACGAAACATATAGAGAACAATTAAAGATAAAATTAGTTGAAACAAAAATACAGGAAAAGCAGCTGGGATGGTTGGGTCACATTTATAGGATGAAAGAAGAAAGGTTAACCAGAAGAGCATATGAAGCAAGAACACTGGGAAAAAACAAAAGAGGTAGACCGAGGAAAACCTGGCACGACGAAGTTAAAAAAGCAGCAGCGGATAGAAACATCAAATGGAAAGACATAAAAAGGCTAGCACAAGACAGAAAAACATGGAAAAAAGTCAGCACAACACAACTCAACAGTCCTACCTACACCTAACAGTAGAAGAACTCATGACTAAATTTTAAAAAAAAAATTACGAAACCTGGAGAATCATAATAAAACCCGAAGCCCGAAGAAACGATGTTAAAACCCGGAGACTCCGGGAAAACCGGATACCTGGTCAACCTAAAAGCACCCATATACAAATAAACATCAAAATAAAAATAAATATTTGACATGGTTACTCAAAAGTGCCAACAAAATATAATAAAAGTTACTAAAAAGTAACCAAAATATATTTAGAGTTTTTGTATCAAAAAATATTACCATTGTACAACTTGTCAAACATAGCTTTGTGTTTAATTTTTGTAGAAGATGCGCAATCGTTGAACAGAGTACGCATTCGGAGGAAAAAGGATAAGTAGCACGGGCGAGAAATATTATGGGCCGTTTACACTTATGGTTTTGCTGACTTGGTTTTGCACATGATCGCGTACCCGTTTACACTTACGGTTTGCACGTGGTATTAAAATCTAACAGCGCTAGATTCACTTGTGCAAAATCGAGGTCAATAAAATCGTTTGGTGATCGCTTGTTTTAGCGTTCACACATGCATTCATAACCACATGCAACACCACGTGCAAAACCATAAGTGTAAACGGCCTTTTACTGTAAAAGTACAAACGGTGTCAACAGCTATACAATCTAGCACAAATCGAACACAATAGACCAGCGGTGTCAAACTAGCGGCCCGCGGGCCGCATGCGGCCCGCAACGAACATTTTTGCGGCCCGGCCAATATATCGGCACACAATAATATATAATAAAATAACAAACCGACGCAGAATAAAAATAAGATAGGTAGAATTCGCTAAACGTTTTTTTAATTATACTCTTTTTTTGCTATTAAACAAACAAAAAAATTTCTGCGGCCCACCTAAAGTTAAACCTTGTTTGTTTGGCCCAAGTTAACCATTGAGTTTGACACCCCTGCAATAGACAAAACGTCAGGGGTTGATATTTCTGACATATCAATGCCACAGAACATATCAATGCATCTGTGCATCTGAAATCATTTATTTTTAATTCTTTACGCAAACTTCATTTTAACTACTTTAAAACAATTTTGACAAAACTGACTTTTCACTTGAGTCTATTAGGTACTTAAGACAATTGAAGACCTTGGTGCAAGAAGGGGATATGTGCAAAAATGTAAAAAAAAAAAACTTGTACAGAAATGGGTTTTAAAATAAGCGCTTTTCATATGGTGCAAATGTGGGATAAGTAGGGCTTATAGAAATTATTTTTCTAAACCCTACTTATCCCACATTTGCACCATATGAAAAGCGCAAATTTTTAAAATCCATTTCTGTACAAGTCTTATTTTTTTACTTTTTTGCACATATCCCTTTCTTGCACCAAGGTCTTCAATTTAAGTTTACAAATGACACAGTGCAGGTCCTAATCACTTAAGTTTACTGCGCATTCAGATTTTTCATATACCGTGGATATCAAACGCAAAGCTATGTTTGACAAGCTGTAAGGTTCATATTTTCTATGCAAAAGTCTTGAACGAAATTTTTATATAAAAATTCTATGCTATTTTCTTAAACGAAAAAATAGTCACAAATTAGTATAGCCTAAAATGGACTTAAGCACTTAAGTGTGCGTCCAGACGTATGTAGTATGTAATGTAATGTAACGTGTAATGTAAAGCAAATTCGTCGTTTGGACGGCACTGCAAGCGTTACATGTAAAGCCGGGTCCAGATTTGCGAGCAAAAGTGGGAACCGAACCTAACGCAATCCGTCATTTTAGCGAGCCTGCTAAATACTAATACTTGGCTGACTGCGGTTTTGTTGCACTCGCGAACCTGTGGTCGTATTAAACTATTAAGAGGCAGGCTCGCTGAAATGGTGGACTGCGCTATGTTCGGTTCCAACTTTTGCTCGCAAATCTGGACCCGGCTTTAAATTCGAACCGGCGCTCGCAGTAATCCATCGGCTGTTGGTTTTTTTGGGGAACACAAAGGCGCTCGCAATGCACGTTCGGACGTATTTCGGTATACCATGTAATGTAATAGCGCGGGATACTACAGTATTTGCAAATTTATTAAGTGGTAATGACGTGCACAGAAGAAAGGTGTTTGCAATTGATATACCTCTATAAAAATAAGGCACTTATATGGGACCCCAAACATGCTTACTACAAAAAAAATCTTAAGAACGATGCTTGGGAAGAAATTTCAAAATATTTCGGTGTAGATAATGTGAGAATTGTAAACTTCTGGTATAATTACGGTAACCATCCGTACTGAATTATACAGTACAGTACTGTATTTTAAGGCGCTGTACTGTATAATTTAAACAGAAATAAATGTGCAGTATTTTATTTTTTTGTACTGTATGTACTGTATTTTAATGTAATGAAAATTGTGCTAAATATAACCCAATTTTTTACATAGCGCAAGCCACAAACATATAGTTCAATATAATTTCCATCTTCTAAATTCGTGAGCAAAAAAAAACTTCATCCACATTTTTTGTTCTGTTCTTCCAAAAACACATTTTGTTTCAGTCTTCTTAAAAAAAAAATTACCAGAGTAAATTGCTTTGGTGTTGTTAATAAATATAAATATTTTTAAGGTCTGCATCTGTCAAAATTTTCAAAAAAATGTTAATAACTCAAAAACGGTTAATTTTAGACATAAACAACCTATATTTTTAAGAGAATTTAATTTTACATCCTAAAATTGCAAAATATACAGGGTGTTCCATATAAAAAAACAATGTTTGGTATCAGAGCGGAAAATCAAAACACTGTGTATAGTTGAAAATAATTTTAGGTTATGTAGTAAATGATAACAAACAACTTTTATTTTTAACTTTTTTTAATATTATCACTAATAACAGTTATTGAATAATTCGTCCTGGCTGGGACACCCTTTATATTATATACAGTGAGCTCGCGTTATAAGCAACCCACGATATAAGCAACTCGCGTTATAAGCAACACTCGATATAAGCAACTATCGTATCAAAGTACACGATATAAGCAACTGTCAGTGTGACCGTTAAAAATACAAATATCTAAAATACTATTGCAGATATAACAATGAAATTTTGTATCTGAGCGTTATGGTATTTTTCGGATTCGATGGAAATATTAAGGTTGCAATGCGACTTCCGGTTCAACCGGAAACGGACTCAAACTTTGAAATTTTGAATAGAACATCTGTATATTTTTACATTTTTGAATTTGTCTCAAAATTTTCCTTAATAAATGTAAAAGGTTATATGGGTCTAAAGTCAACAGTTTCCAAAATATTTACATTTTTACGAAAATTTTGAGTGATATAGCACTTTCAGTTTTTTTTTTAACATTCAGGTTATTTAAAAGAGCAGTAAAATATCGTGTGAAATCTAGATTAACAATAGATTTTTTAACAATCGTTTTATTTTTAGGAGATTATTAATATACAGCGTCATTCAAAAAGTCTGCAACGAATCGAAAAGTTTTTTATTATTTTTTCTCAGAAAATTGTATTCTTGATGAAAGTTGGTGCATGGTCTAAAACTAATTTTAAGATGAAAAAAGTTCAATAAAAAATCATATGACACTAGATATTAGTGATTTTTGAAATATTTTAAGAGATACAAAAAAAATTATGGACAGTTTTTAAAAATCCCAAAATAAGGCTAGATTTAAATTTCGACGGTCAAATTTCAATTTTTATTTTTTAAGAAATTTTAACATTCAAAAGTCTGCAACAAATGGAAAATTTTATTTTTATCGAAAAAAGTTATTAAGAATCTAAAAACCGAACTAGGTTTGAATTCTAATTTTTTAAGAAGTTTCAACATTTAAAGTCTTCAACAAATGGAAAATATCCAGACTTTTTATTCAACTTAAAATTAGTTGTAGACCATGTTTGTACCAATTTTAACAAAAATAAAATTTTCTGACAAATTGATAATAAAAAATGGTTCTATTTGTTGCACTTTTTTAATGTTTAAGTTTCTTAAAAAATAAAAATTAGAATGTGACGATCTAAATTTAAATTTAGGCTTATTTTTAGATTCTAAATATTTTTTTAAAATAGTTTTTTTGTTTCTCTTAAAATAAGAGCACTTTATTCTTGCGAATATTTCAAAAAGTCGCTAAAATCTAGCGTCCTATGATTTTTTATTGAACTTTTTTCATCTTAAAATTAGTCTTAGACCATGCACCAACTTTTATCAAGAATAAAATTTTCTGAGAAATCTATAATAAAATTTTTTTCAATTTGTTGCAGACTTTTGGAATGACGCTGTATAATAATATAATAAACTCGTAGGTTAATTTACTAAATTTTTTTGGCTTTATATAATTTACCAAAGACCATAAGTTCAATTTATGATTGTCGGTGGAATTAGCACACGGTATAATAGTACCTAACTTGTTGCTTAGATATTTTTCTCCCGGGAATATTTTTTTTACGTGTATGAACAAGAGTTTTGTCCGGTAAACACTTGTAAAATAAGGCCGTTTCATCCGCTCTGTATACTTGCCATGAAATCACATCATATTTTTTTATTTGAGAGATGTATAAGTACATAGATCACGACTAAAGGTACGTGGCACGCGCGTATTTCGTTTGACATAGGTACGTGCAGATCACCATAGCAACGCGACAACGATCGCGTTGTTATGGTGTAAACATTTATTTTTAGTTTTACTACTACAAACAAGATTTATTTATGTTAAAAATCGAATCGTTTCTATTTCTATCATATAAGCAACTTTCACGTTATAAGCAACTTTTAGATCGGAATTGGCCGCCGTTAGTTGCTTATAACGCGAGCTCACTGTATAATCAAATTCCCTTCTACCCGTAGGTGTAGCGACTGAACGTATTAAGTAAATAAGAAATGATTTTTCATTTAGCTCAACTATGGTGAACAATGCAATTAAACATGAAAAGTAGTGTACCATTACCACCAAACCCGAAAAACTTATACCCAATTTCATAACTTATAATATTATAATACATTTAAATAAAACGACACATTAAGTTGTAATCCATGTATTAAAAACAAAATTACATAATTTTCTTATAAAATTAAATTATGATCTTGGTCGTTCCTTCTTTTCTTTATACAATGCTAACAACGATACATTAGCAACTTTAACAACCTGTAAATAAAATTTCTCATTATACTTATTGCACAAACCGTTAATTACAATTCAATTAAAAATTAATAAAACAAATTACAACTAACATAAATGTAAGACACCCAAGTAATATAATACACACCTTAAATCTTACACCAGGAATATCACCAACAGCATGACCTTTACGACCAAATCCAGCGACTAAAACTTCGTCATTTTCTTCAATATGATTTAAACAACCATCTCGTGGTACGAAAGCTGTGATTTTTTTACCATTCTTAATTAGCTGAACTCGAACACACTTCCTAATAGCAGAGTTTGGCTGTTTGGCTTCTACTCCACTATAAACAAGAAGCATTTATTGCAGCACAATAATTTTATAATAAACAAGCAGAACTTATATTTAATTTGCGATGACACAGTAATAAATTTAGGGTCTCAAACCAATGTTATCTTGCTTAACGATAAGAGTTGGGACATAACATTATGCGATCTCAAAATGACTTTATTCAAATGTTAATGAAATGTACTACAAAGCAAAAATGTATGCAAAAAAAGCTTTTTTTTTAAACAACCTGCTGTTTTTTGCCAATGATAATAATAGCTTATAAGCACTGATAATACAGCCCAGTTTAAATATGTCATAAAGACTTGCAATTGTAAATCTTAAAGAATTCAATACTTTTGCCTATTTTATTCAAATTAAGTAAATAACTTGTTCAGCAATTTGATGTAATGAGCATAAAGTGAATAAAAAAAAGGCATGTGTTGAAATCAAGGCTGAGGAGTCAGTAAAAAAAAAGTCGACTCCGACTCCTGATAACTTTAGTAGTTTGACTCCGACTCCGACAAAATTAAATACCAAGACATTTTATGGTGTGTAATATAAGAAAATATATATACAGGGTGATTCATTAGTGCGTCGCGCTTTCATAGCGCCCCGCCCATAAAAGATAGAAAAAAAACTTAAATACATAAAGTTATTGGTTTGAAAAGATCTACGTCGTAAAATTATTTTCATCTATACAGGGTGTCCCATTTTTGCGCTATAACAAAAACAAAGTTATTTTTAAATGGAACACCCTGTATATTTTTAGGTCATCGGATGTCATTTTTTAACCTCTACATGAATGTCTGTTTGTTTTTTGATTTAGTGCCAGTGTTGCCAACTTACTAATTTTTTTCCGAAAAATCTTACACAAGCAGGCTTAACTTTAAAAAATCGTAGCCACCTCGTTTTTTAAAGTTAAGAAATAAGTTTTAGCAATGTTAGTCCAGTTGGGGAGCAACATTTTAAAAATAAAAAATTTAAATTTATTGACACACGGTGTTCACAAAAAAATGCCAAACTTTCCAAATTTCAAAGTGACATAACTTATTTTCTTCAAATGTAAACACCCTTATTTTATTTTACTATTCGATAGCTTTTTTTCTCCCCTTCAATTTTTATGAGGGGTGTCCTATGTCTAAACCCCGTAGTTGTTGAGATATTCAATACTTTTCAAAAAAAGAAGCCATTTAATTACATTTTTATGCACCGAATTAGGCCGCGCTGATGCAAAACAAGTGCCAAGATGTAAGCAAGTGTCAGCTTGACATTTGAATAAATTTAAAATTTAAGCGGATATTAACTATGTAATAAAATTAATCGTTTTTATTCACGCACTAATGAATAACCCTGTATACAGGCTGTCACACAAAAAACGCCGCAAGCTGTAACTCCGTTATTTGTGGTCCGATTTTGGTGAACAAAAAACTAAATGAAATGTCTCCTCAATTACTATAAACTGAATTGGATTTCAATTTTTTTCAAGGTCAACTTAAATCAATCTAAATACCACACTGATGGTATTTAAATGATATTTGTTGATTAAGATTTTGTTATATTCCACGGCACGCTTGAAAATTTTGTGAAACCTAACCTACTTTAGTTCAACTTTTATTTTTTATTTCTTATTAGTTTTACACTAAAATTAACTTATGATTATATCATTGAATTCAGAAAAATAATGTCTAACAGATTTAGTAAAAAAAAATAGATATTTCCATTTGGAAAAAAAAATTGACTATCGTTTGACATTTAAGTTGACCTTGAAAAAAATTGAAATCCAATTCAGTTCATAATATTTGAGGAGACATTTCATTTAGTTTTTTGTTCACCAAAATCGGACCACAAATAACGGAGTTACAGCTTGCGGCGTTTTTTCTGTGACAGCCTGTATATAAAAAATTAATTAAAATTTGAGTTTAATTTTGCGGCAAAGGACCACCTCGCAATTTTTTGTTGTACTCGGAGTCGGTACATTTTTTCCGACTCTTGACTCCACTGACAAGAAATTCCTCCTAAACTCCGACTCTGACTCCACAACCCTGGTTTAAATAAGTAAAAATATATTTTAAAATGTTAAGGTAATCATCAAAAATCATTTTTAACAAACTTGTGCTTATGTGTGTGAATGTGATGTATCAACACGCAAAACGTTTCCAAACTGCGGGTTTGAGAGCATTCATCATTGTTTGGCTGTGTAATATTGTGTGCCCGAAAAACCAAATTTATTGCTAGTGCCGTTTATTTTTTATTAATACATGATTTTGATTTTAGTAATAATAACAATTATACAAAGGAACTAGATTTTGGATTTTCCATTCTTTGAAAATAAGAAATTCAATGCAGCAATTTTGTGACAGCTGCTATGAGATGGTCAAATTTGTGGTTTTAATCTGTACAGGTATAATAATTGTACACAAGTGTTCATGAACCGATTTCATATACAGGGTGTGTAAAAATTGGCGGAAGCGCTACACGTGGCGATGTTCTTCGTAAAATTCTAAGTCGAAAATCTTTATACGAAAATGTTGTACCATGCTTGCTGTGTCTGTAAGAGGTCCTCAAAGTTTTGACATGTAGTTCTTTAATAAGCGTTATTATTTAATACTTGCAAATGAAAAAGCTGCAATTTGGAATAAAAATAAATTTCGAATAGTATTTTTTCCCAGATATTGTGTTCTTCCTTTCAAAAATTGATGTTGAAAATATGTAAATCACTGATTTGAATGAAAATAATACATATGGCAACATTGTCATTAGCTGTCATCTCTGTTTTTCTCGTAATTATTTCTAGTTTGTGTTTTACGATACCCAAAAGTTTGCAGCTATGTTTACGAACTGAAGGCTTTCAGTTCGAACAAAAATTGTAAATACCTAAGTAAAAATTGCTGATAAAAAAAATGTCCAAACGCAAATCAATGTATGCAATGTTGCCGATTTTTTTTTCTTTAAATGGTTCCTGAGGCCATATGAAGCATGGCACAACATTTTTGTATCAAGGTTTTCGACTTAGAATTTTATGAAGAACATCATCACGTGTAGCGCTTCCGCCAATTTATACACACCCTGTATATTTTTTTTAAAGTAGTAGCATGGCCAACTTCATTCATAATCCGCTACGCTACTTATATGGCCGTCCCAATTGACCCTAAACGTCGTTCCCAGGAAAACGTCAAAAAAGTACGTCAACTGGCGCTCCCTGTGAAGTATATCAATAACTATATTTTTTAAACTGATAGTCTCATATTTCTATAAAACTTTGGACTTGAATAATAATTATTTACCTGTAAAATTAACCAACACCAATCAACTTCGCTTATGCGAAATTTTCTGAGGTAAATATGTGCTTTACCAATCTCACAACTTTTTGACGGGTTTGTTGCTTTGCTAAAAAATATTTATATTTTTCCCAAATTCAGTGAAAATTACGAATTAAATCATGAAGAATATATGTTATAACTATTCATAAAAAAATTTGTGGAATTTTTCTTAACTTGGACATTTAACTGCCATTATTAGTATTAACATGACATTTTTGAACATAAATGACATTTAAAATACACCACTGAGGGCGCCACCTGATGTACTATTTTGACGGCTGATTCTGACTTCTCACAACAATGAAAAATTTGGAATTGGGATGGCCATATAAGTAGCGAAGCAAGCAGCTGAGCGGATTATGAATGAAGTTGGCCATGGTAGTAGTCACTACAACTTTAATTTGTAAGCGACTTCACTCAAAAGGGATGACATGCACAATCAACAAATTTCCTTTGATATACCGATGTTAATTGAAGCATCTGCCAATGTCTGAACAAATTTGTTAATTGTGCGTAGTTGATGACCACCAAAAGTTTAGCAAGTTGATATGTTTTCAAATAATCACCAACTTTTACAAACACTTTGCGCAGTTGGTGGATACCCACATTAACATATTAGCTGCACAATTTTTTTGTGTCAGATTCACATTTGTAAAAGTCTCTTCAACACTTTAACTGCCTCATGTACATTGCAGCTCTGTAGGCCAATAGTCATCTCTTTATTATGTAAGCTTTTATTTAAATTTAACATTACTAAAAATCAGCAAAATTTTTTGAAGTTGGGAAGCAGATAAAGCGAGTGTTACTCCTCTAGTAACCACTTATTGTTTACAATGTCCAGAAAAACCTGTAATGTATGGAAATTGTTTTGCAAAAATCATTAATAAATAACCCGTAACTTCCACCCTTATCGGCTCTTTTATTTATTTTTTAAGCATTTTTTTTTCGTTTCGACTTTATATTTATTTGTTTACTATGTCACTTTTGAATGTATTGTATATTTTACTTATTTTATACACTAATTTAACTCCTATTTTATTATTGATTTATACAGTTACACATATAACCAATTTTTTTATTCAAAAGAGGCTGTTAAGACGGACAGTTGTTGTTATTACTATGTGAATATATTCTAGAAGCCAATACTACTATTTAAGAGAGTTTAACATGAAGCCAAAATAATATTAAATAGCCAGAACTACAATATATGTTTACGACGGCCGGCCGTCGTATGGCTCAAACAGTCAGAAATGAATACGACGGCCAGCACGTCGTATGGCAGTTAACATGTTAATTAATCAGATTTCATATATCAGTGAGCACATACATTAGACTCACTAAATGGCGAAAAAAGATCATTGAAATATTAAAAAATAGTTTCCATACGACTGCCAATACTTAAACTATTCTATTGGCGATTGTTACAGACATATATTCACTATGAAACACATACATCATTCTTAGCACCTTGTACCAGCTAAGTTTAAGTATAAGTAGAAATATAAAGAATAGCTTTGTTCACAGATGGTTTGGAACTAAAAAATGGCGTCGTGTACAGGGCGGAGCTAAGTTCATGAAGTGTGCGGAATATGCTCAAGCCATTTAATATTATATATTTAATATGATATATTTGTTATCTCCACGAACGTCAGTTTAACAGCTTTGGATGAAATGGGAAATGTCAACATACGCATGCCCATGAAGCAAAAATGAGGTCATATTGTACTAATGAATGTAATTCAAAGCATCTACTTACTATCCAACTTGTCGGAGCCGACCGTTGGATAGTGCCTACACAGCATAAACTTCATAACTTTTTTTTTTCAATTTGATTTACGTTTGTAAGCGGTTCTCATGTTTAAAATTTTTTTTGAACGTCCGTTGATGCTGTACTGTACACTTTTTTATAAATCTTTAACAGCACTTTATAAGCTTCTTGTTCACAATCTTTGTTGGAGTACGGTGGACATGCCGTGCCCCACAAACATTTATCCTCCTTAAAACATTCTAAGAGGTTTGAAACAATATTGTTTTCTTCTTGCGGCTGTGAAGCCATTTCGTAGAGATCAAATTTACAAATCACGTTCATTTTACGGTTTAATAGTCCTTATCTATTGAGGAATATGGTGGGGCGGTTGGCTTGTTGGATCGTCTGACCCGACCGTTCCAACTTGTCCAACTGTCAGGTGACAGTCTGTTTACACACTATACAATTTATCGGAATGGTCGGTCAGTTGTACCGACAAGTTGGGAGGTGAGTAGAGGTTTTCAGCAGTTCCCAAACTTATATTGTTGCAGAACTCTCACACGGTTTTTTAAAATTGCGGAATCTTATCCTAAATATACCTGCATTTTATCGAGCCCCACCAATTTTAATAAGACAATCACTGAAAACAAAGTGAATAACCACACTTTTGCTTCGCACTTACATAGACATTTAATATTATTCAAAGCAGTCGAACCGCCGTTTTTACAAATAAAAAAAAGATCGACTTAAATAGCTCGAGCATATTCCGCAAAATTCGTGGGCTTAACTGTATGCCGCAACGCCACTTTTTAACACCAAAGAAAGCTAATAATTAAAAAAATATTAATATGCGTAAAATATTAATTACAACTAATAACATAAAATATCAAGTAGATTTAAAAACACTCTTCGCACAGAATTTTCCTGTGATTGGAATAATACATAAACCATTCACATAGAAATTCCGCGCAAAGTATGTTATTAGTTTAGTGTGGGGCCCATATCAGAGCGTGAGGCTCATCAACTGAGCTTCCCAATGGTTCAGAGCCCCTACTCACTTTAGCATTATTAATATATAAACACTGAAATGCTATTAAAACAAACCAGTGGTCTCAAAATGCAATATTGCAACCTTAACCTAAAACTACTTACACTTTTTCCAACACAATTCCTTTAGCGTGAGACGCACCACCAAATGGATTGGCCTTCCAACGTGTTCCTAAATGTGCCTTTTTATAATCTTTATCGGCCCATCGCTGTTCCCTGCGATGATTCACATGTTTACGTGCAGTTCGCAAACCTCTTGGTTTACCTACAATTTTAATTGTAAGAATTAACGATAAGCCAAAACTAATATTGTCACCCACACTTGTAATCACACTACAACCCTAATATTACTTATTAGTTAGAAAACAAGAGTTCACTACATATGATTACAAAAGATTACTTTGCGTTCAATAAGCCTTCAAAATGAACATTTTTTAATATTACGAAACACAAAACTATATTTTCCTATTTATGATATGTACTAAATGAAAAACACCATAAGGCACTACACAGACACTACAAATTTGCTCAAATATTACATAACACTTAAAGAAATTATTAATTTCACAAAATAACACTCACCCATGTTGAGTTACTAACTACAAAACCGGAAAGGAAGTTGAGGGACCACCCGGACCACCATTCTAAACTAAAAATTGGTGTGACACACAATTCTACCAACCTATTTCATAAAATTAAAAGAGGTGTATTTGGATGTAGAATTGAATTTCTTGAGATACTAACAAATAAATAAAAGAATGAGATATTAATTTAGTAAAAAATTTAGATTTTACAGCATTTATTAATAAAGACAGCGCTCTGTAACCCTGCAGAATTTATTCTTATTGAGGCGTTACATTGGTATAAATTAAAAATTGATCCGTATATTTTCGCAGTTTGACAGTTGGGAAGCGCACTTTTTGTATATTTTTTTAAGCAACATATCGAGTTTTGATGCTGTGTAGCTTTTTTTGTTTTTCTATTCTGGACCAAGCTCTTATGTTTAACGACTTTGGAACATTACGCTTCTTTTTATAATAAAGTGACGGTAATTAACATTTTATTTACATAAAATAGGGTTAAGATGCTTATTTTAGTTGTTTGACAGATTAATATTTGGAAAAATGTGTTATTTAGGAAGCAAATATTAACTATTTCATATTTGTTACAATAAAATACTTTTTCTTAATGAGCTTTCTCTCATCAGCTTAAGTTACAATGGAAAATGACGAACAAGAAGCTGCTTTTCACCAAACTTTGGAGCCCGATATAATTATTGACGATGAATCTGTAAGTTCTATTGTTTATTCTTCATTTTTTCCCTACAATGTAACATCAACTGACTACTAAACTTTTTAAGAAGTCTTGATCCATAATATTGTCATGCATGTCGGTAGTATAATAATAATTGTAGTGGTTAAACGTATAGCTTAGTCGCCGTGTATTTGAACTCTGTTAAGGCATGTTCTTTTATTCATATTGCTTTACAATCATCAGTTGAGATTAAGTATATGTGCAATTTAGTTTTATTATCATTATTTGTACCATTGTATTTACAAGTAACATTTAATTCATATATCGTGTATTATAAATCCATAAAACTACATATTTATTAATTATAACAGTAATTTAAGCTGTTAAAAGCTATGTAAGTTTACTTAAAGATTGGATGACTCATATTATTTTTAGAACCACTTTCTTAAAAGTGATGATGAAGATGAATTTGATGAAGACGATAATTCAAAGTGTGAAGAAGAGCAAAAATATTTTCGTGATAGATTTGGTCCAGAAATCTCAATTATACCTGTCAAAAAGAATCCCATCAAAATTAAGTTTGTCACCAAACAACAAAAGAAAAAAAATGAAGAAAAAGTACATAGAATAATTCAAAGATCTCCCAGACAAATGGTAAGACTGGTTTCTGAAGATGAAGCATCTCAAGCAGAACAATCCAATTCAAACATCAAAAGAAAATCTCTTCCACTAGAAAAGTGTCCTATATGTAAAAAGTTCTTCCGACGAATGAAAACACATTTACAGAAACATGCTAAAGTGGAACGAAACCCAAATGATCCCTTAACATGTCGGTTTTGCATGAAAGTTTTCAACACCGGCAGCAACCTGAGTATACACATGCGCACTCATACTGGAGATAAGCCCTACATATGCGTAGTTTGTTCAAAAGGATTTGCCCAGTCATGCAATTTGGTAAATCATATGCGTATACATACAGGTGAACGCCCATTTAAGTGCCCCCATTGCGATCGCGCTTTCACACAATCGGGGAATCTTAGTAATCATGTACGTTTACACACTGATGAAAAGCCTTTTAAATGTCATTTTTGCGATAAAGCATTTACACAGTCGGGAAATTTAAACTCGCATATTAGAAACAATCATAAATTTATAAATGATATTACAAGCGATATGACTGATATACAATAAAGTCGTTTTCACTTAAATTAAGGTTTCGCAATACTCATATCGTATAAGGTTTTATCGTATGCTTCATTTATCATGCTTTATTAATGCCAGTATCCCATCCACACTTGCTCTACAACTGAAAATTTGTGTTCAAATTGTGTCAAAACTTGGAAAATAATAATAATAATTTGAAAAGACTGCTTAGTACTGTTAATATAAAGTTGTTTTTTGCACACTAAAAAACTTTTTTAGTAAATATATTTAATGGGAAGAAGGTTCCGATTTTTTAATATTTTTTTTAACATGTTTTATGCCCCTTCAGTAAAAATAATTCACATTATATAGAAAACTGACATAGCCTGGTGCCAGGAGCATTTTTATGTGATAAACGTTCAATTTTTTTTTAATAGGTGTGCACAAAATATGATTCTGAAAAATCTGCTAATCTAGTAACAGAAAAAAGCATGGTTCAGCACCTTGTACTTTCAATCCTTATGTGGCAGTTAACATTTTAATTATAGATATTTATTGAATTTACATTTCTTAATTTGTTTTTGTTTTAAATTTCTGATCTCAAACAACTATTTTTTTAAGCATTTAGTTAATACCTATTTTATTTAAATAGTACAAAGTATGCATTAAATTTACAAATTTAATATTATTGAAACAAATTTCTATTGTGTTCATATTGTATGTAAGTGTAACCATATATTAAATTATATATTTTAAAAGCGGGATTCATGATTTAAAAAATATTATTGAAAAACTCAGTTACAGTCATTTTGAATAAAACAAATGAATCATCTATGAATAATTTAAAAATCATTTACTAAAAAAGTATTAATTGTTTTTAGATAAATTGTTAATACAGTATATGAAACAATTACATTACCAAGCAATTCAACATGTAAATAACATGACCATTGTGTGTCAATTGTCTGTCTTCACCTAAGTCAAGTCATACACTTAATTGCTATTAGATATAAAAACAAATTGTACATGAAAAGCCAAAACAGATATGAATTGCCATATTCCAAACAGTGTAAAAGACAGTGAAATTTAGCTTAACTTATTATAACAATTATGTTATGAGAAGTTAACGTTTTTTTAATTTTAAATTACCGATTAACAAATCGTTTCATCTTTGTTAAACATTGTAATAATTCACTGGACTGAAGAGTTATGCTGTTTGTATGATTCACTTATGTACAAGATTTGGATAACTCTTTGTACTCGATATAAGACATATTGGATATTTTCATACCCCATCCTAGAATAAAGTAAAACTCAAACATATTTATATCAAAATTAAAAATGAATCTTGTTTTTAAAATAAAATTAAACTCTGCCAAAAATAAGAATTTGATTATTCAATGCCAAGTATTATAAATTGGTGTAGTCGTCCTTATTGTTTTGGGATACTGGTTGTAGTTTTAAGAGTTAGTTTTATAACCTCATATTCGTTACAACATAATATCATATTGTAGTCCGGTGTGGTGAACAATAATAAATATCTAAGTCACCCAATTACATATATCTATATTTTTGTAGTACAGTCTAGTTCGGTAATAGATATTTGCCATTTTGCAGTATTGCAAAGAGTTACAAATATTTCTTTAATAACATTTAGCAATAAAATGTTTTTATAGACCACCTTCTTTTCAATTTGTAAATATGCATAACATTTTATTTCCACATTTTTGTTTTTGACGAAATTGTTTTTATTTTTTAAGTTCTCAAACAAAATTTTGTTTTGTTAACCAAAGTCAAAACTAAAAATGTATAAGATTTTTTTTAGAGTACATAAACCACAAAAATTTTATATCTTTAAATTTGCTCAATGGATGTTTTTATTTGAAACTAGTGATTTCCTACCTAATTATCGAATGATCAAATGCACAAAACCGTTAGTATACCAACACCAATCTAATAATAATAGTTTTTCTTAATATTATTTGTATATAAACAAATATTAGTGAAAGTTATTAACAAACTTTTGAAATAGGAAAGGTAATTTTCCATCCAAATTAAACCATTTAAGTCCACGATGCAACATTGAAGTGTCTGGAATGAGAGATAAACTCAGCCATAAAATATAAACCAATTTGGTTCATAATACATACATAATAATAAAAAACGAAAACTGATGTTATTGTGGCTTACATGCTTATAAGCACTAATGCTTAGCTCATATTCAAGATGTGTCATATTTAAAGTACTTTGTATATAGTCAAACAGCCATTATAATACAAGTATATTACTTGTAGTTCTAAATTCCTTATACAAATATTCCTTATTAAATCACCATATTGGGCTACATTGTAATAATTCAATTGTTCCCTATAGGAGAACAACAAAGGAATTAAAACATAAGACTCGGTATCGGTCTGTAGTAAAATGCAAAAGAAGACTGATTTTATTTTATAAGCCTTCACCGACATAGAATCATGTAATTTAAAATCATCTTAACATTAATCATTTATTATATTTTAGCTTAATTTACCATGTGGTCAAATGGGAGTTCCATAAATATGGATTTGTATATTATATTAAGGCTCATTTTATTCTAATGAGGTATTTAGTCGTAAACAATCAAAAGATCTCAAACCAAAAGTAGTCTACAATATTTATGGAATTCTCCGTGGTTTGTAAAATTAGTTGTGATATTATTTCTCACTAATTGTCAAATTTAATGGTTAATGGTCAGAAATATTAACAAACATGCCAGGGCAAGAAACTAATTTTCCCTGCATACATTTGAAAAGTTAAGTTTTTTATTAAAATGAGAAAATACTCCATTTTAATTTTTATGATACTTGTACATGAATATAAATGTACTGAACTGATTTTGTTTTAGATTTTAACTTTTTGTACATATCCGGAACATGATAATGTACTAATGTAAAAGTTTATCATTACGGTAAACCATTCGAAATTAGTGGTGCAATTAAAGGCATACAATTACACACATTATCTTTAAATCAGTGTTTACCATGATATCCATTATTCATCAAAAATGTGTTGCATGGAGATGGATACCTGCAGTATATATATTTACATTATTATGCCAAAGTGTGCCCAAATCTACTAAACCATAAAATTTCTAACCAGAAAACTGTAAACTAGTAAATTATCTTAAACACTACAAAAATAGTTGTTAGGAAGCTGTAATGTTAATGTATTGAGATTAAAATAGTTTCATGATACCATATTATCTATCTAGTGATGCACAAACTTTGAACTGTGTTCATATGAGAAGTTAATAGTAGCACAGATTGTCGGACTTTCTGTACAAGACAAGTTTGTGCCTAAAACAAAATTTCGTTAAGGTTTAGATGAAACAAATTTAGTTGCCTTACTGCCTATAACAACGTTTTTGCTTCTTCATTTCAAAAACTTTTGTGTAAACCCATCTAAACTGTAATCACTCTATTTTTTTATGATAAATAAAAGATAATTTTGGGCAGATAGAATATTAATTATATTGCAGGTGAATCTGAAGGAATCATCATCAGGTCATCCAAATGAAACACAGGCGCTTAAAATGATGTGCCTTATATTAACAATTGTTATTATAAAACACTGCAGTTTTCTGCAGATGTATATAATCAAGCATTATTACTGGTAAACACTGATTTTTTGTTGTGTTATTTTAAACTAAGAACTGTCGTCCAATCACTGACATGATTTTGCTACAGGCTGATTATTTACGTGTTGTATTATTAGGAATACTAATTTTGTGTTGTTTACTACCTGTTCTTCCTACTATAACTTAATTTGTATGTTTTTGCATGTATGTGTGTGTATATACATATACAAAAATGTATGTATGCCTAGCTATATATACTACAATGTATTGTATGCTACTCTAAAAAAACATTGTTTTATGTTAACTATCTTTCTCTCACCTTTTTTTCTTCTTGATGTACATTATACTAATGTTTTATATGTGTTTAATTTTTTTATTCTTATGTAGTGCTGTCCATCTGATATAATAATTATAAGGGTACAAATTTTTTATTTTTGTTTCATAAACAATGTTTTTAATCAAGTTCCTTTGTATTGGTGTTCAAACCTCAATTCAATAAGAATTTTAGGTAACATCAGTGCAATTCCTCAATAGGCTTTTATTTGGATTTTGTTGTAATGATGTATCAGTGATTTTTTTAATTTATAATATTTAAAATTAATAAATATTAAAAAATCCTAAAATTTGGTTAATTTTACCTGTTTCACAGTTGCATTTACAGATTTAAAAAGGTTGACCGATAAGATGACATTTCTTAAGACCGATATTAAATGAACGAAATGATTTAATCGTAACACGTGACTGAACTTGTAATTTAGTATGGAAGTAACACAAATTGCATCTAGCTTCTAGATACTTTTTTTACTAGATTTTAGCCAATAAAGTTGGCATTCATATATTAGCTTGTTCGGATGAGAGCCCTCTGCTCCAAACCATTCTTCTTATTTATTTTTAACACAGGTTTCGAAACTTCCATATAAAACCAACTGAGGCCAGTAACTACTTCCGTGAATTATCCCACAGATGGCGATAAGTCTAAGAACTGGCATGGTCAACTTCACTCGTATTTCGCCCTACTAGATACTTATTGTTGCTCCAATGTCAATTGTAGAGCGATTATGAATGAACTAGCTATACCTGTTAATAGACTTATTACTATCAAGCGGAAAATTGTTTTGAGGTGTTTCTGACTTTTTGTGAAGATTCCCAACCTGAGCAGTAAACTGTGCTTTTAAATGAATAACAATGACACTCAAAGGTTTGAATTTTTTATTAAAATTTAAATAAATAAATAATTAATACAATGTATGATCTTAAAAAATAATGTAAATATTAAATAGTTTCATAAACCAACATATTATTCTAATTATATCAGCATAGGAGGTTCCCTTACAATTTATGATTTCATTTAATGTAATAAAAATTATATATGATAAACTTAAATTTTACAACCATCACGAGCTCCATACAATATATCCAATTCTTTTTTTATAACATATTTAATAAGTTTTCCAGAATTGATTGTCAAATTTCTATATTCTTCACTCTGACTTTTCATCTTTTTTATTCCTGGTTTATGAACCAAAAATGCGTTGTCCAACACAACATAATTGTAATCAAGTAGACAAAGGGCATAGGCCTAAAATTATTTAAATTTATAAAGTGCATAATTTTGGTAAAACGAATTGTGAACAAATAACCATCAAAAACTTCAAATACTTCAGTATCTGTAAAAGATTGTAGTTTACTTTGAATAGAATATGGAAGTATAATTTTAATGTTAGTAAAATAATTTAAACGTCAACAAGTTGTATAAATAATAAATATCATAGCATTCATCAGGGCTGCGGAGTCTTTAAAAAAAAAGTCGACTCCGACTCCTGATAATTTTAGTATTTCGACTCCGACAAAATTAAATACTAAGACATTTTATGTGTGTAATATAAGAAAAAAAAAAAGAAATATAAAAAAATTATTTAAAATTTGAGCTTAAATTTTGCGGCAAAGGACCATCTCGCAATTTTTTGTTGTACCGGAGTCGGAGTCGGTACATTTTTTCCGACTCCGACTCTGACTCCACTGACCAAAAATTCCTTCTAAACTTCGACTACACAGCCCTGTCATTCATACATGTCAAAAGAATCAAATAGATTACAAAGATGCTAGAAGTAACTTGTCGTGTCAGTGAATAACTAGGTACCAGTTAAAATCTATTGTAAAAAAAAATATACTGGGTGCTACACGGAAAAAATTCCATGCCAATTTTAAGCTGTTTAAATATTGGTTACCTTGATTACAAATTTTACAGCAAAAGATCAGGTAAGATAAATCAACTTTTTATAAATACGTTTACCTGTGTCATTTTATTATGTTGCCCTTCCCAAATTAAGCGTTCATCGAATAGTGGATCATTATTAGTACCGATATAAAATGCTTCCCAATGAGACTGATTACCGGTACGGTGACCAACTGTAAAAACATTTAATCCATTCGTTTCTTTCTTGTTCATCCATTTTACAATATCCGGTACAGCATGACAAGATCTACAAAGCGATCGATGAAACGTCTGAGCTTTGTATTTTCTGAGAAGTTTTTGTAACTGCGATTTGTTGTTGGGGATTGCTTCAGTCTCCTCTATTTCAAATACTGGTAATACAAAAACGGTTCTACTTTGAAAATTGTTGCTATTAGTAATAAAGTGCAAAAATTTACTTATAAGATGTGGTGTAGGGTACAACTCAATATCTGAAGCTAATACAAAATATGTCTGCGCACTTTGTCTCGCAATGTTTCGAGCTGTATTAATTGGGTACGTTAGTTTATGTATTGTTTTAAATAAATCTTGTCTGATATTTTTTTTATATGGTGCACTTTTTCTACAGTCATATGAATCTTTATAAACCATATTACTTTTCCTCAAAGGATGATGCATGGACTGAAACAGAATTAAGTGTTGTATTATGAAAATCTGGATATCAAGATATCTACATTTTAAACATAATTATTATGTACATATATTCAAAAAAGCGTAGCCAACAGTGTGAACCGGGACGGATTTTAAAATAATTCAAGAAAGTGGGGACCTTTTTTTTAGTCACACTGCCCGGGCCTTGTGTTTTCTCTGAAAGGCAAGAAGTAATTAGGTATGAAAATAATTTTACTGAAAAGTTGGGCTAGGGAGGAAACGTATACCTCCTCTCTCTGAATATTTCGTTTGTTTTAAGCACAACCTCAACAAAATCATATATTATTCAAATGTTCTTAAAATGAGAACAATTTCTTTTAATTATTTTTTTTTAACTTTAGTTTTCAAACGACTTTAATACGATTTCATTCAAAACCATGTAAGTAGCAAATGTTTTTTCCGATCATGCTAACATTTTAATTGTTTGAGAAAATATACTGTGAGCCTGTACTCAATTAACGCACAGAGTAGGCGGTTAAAAGAAGTGTAACGTGATTACGATAATAAAAAATTCCATAGTCGAAGCGATAGGTACCCTACAATATTTTTTTTATGAAAAACTTGTTTATAAGCGTTGTAAAATACAAACGACTGGTTTGTGTTACTTAAAAAAAAACAAGAAATATAAATAATTTCTTTTTCATCACCAGCATCAAAAACGCCTTGATAAACATCGCAACATTTTTACTTTTTGAGATGTGTGTCGTATATCTTAGGAAAACACTTATTTGCCCAGTATCGAATTTCCCCCTAAGATTTAATAAAGAAAAGGCATTTCCTTACTTTAGGCATATATTTCCATTCAAAAAACAAATGAAAGGTGACGTATTTCTTAATTGAACCTGATGCACAATTGCGAAGATAAGCTATTGAATCCAGTGTTGGCTGAAAGTCATGTCCTGGAGCGTACAACGCAACACTGATTGGACCCTCCCAGCGATCCGCGAGAACTTCAAGATTATCCAAGAAAGTAAACTCTCCTTGTGTAGTGTAAGTTATACTCTGGTGGCACTTATATCTTTGTTCGGCACGAACGTAATTGTATAAAACCCAAAACTCTCCATATTTTTCAACTTTTCGTAAAAGCGGTTTGTTGAAGCACTGCGTAAACTGGAGTTCATTATTATTACTGAAATACGTAGCTTTTTCAATTTCAAATGTGTTAGTTTTAACTGTAATATTACTTTTATTTATTAAGATGCTTTTATTAATAACCATCTTAATGTACAAACTAAAATAAATCGTAAATGTTAATACAGTGAATATTAACAGAAGTAAATAAATACTTTTTACATTTATTTTATTAACCACCATTGTTATTTTAGCACGTTTTATGTTTGTGTTATCAATAACAAAAACTGGGCTTAACTTTATATTACACGTCAGATTACGAGCTTTGAATAATACGTTACTGCTGTATGATACTTACTAAAGGAAAATTGGAGTGTTGGATTTAAAATATTTTTCATATCTTATCTTTAATTCCTTTAAATGTAACTGCTAACAAAAAGGAATAAAGCACAAATACTGATAATTAGTACAGTAATCTAATGCAAGTGTGCGACCAATTAACAGAAAATATTTTATGGAACCAAAGGCGTCGTCGGGCCCGGGGGAAAATTTTTCATGGGCCCCAAATAAAGTACATTATTTAAAAATTTAGTTACTAAAAAACAATAAATTGTGGTATGATATTTGAGCCACTGTGGACTCCCAAGCCCTTAAATTACTCCCGGGCCCTTAAATTACTCCCGGGCCCGGGAAAATGTTTCACAAATAATAAGAATAAGTGATTTTGTAAGCATTAAATCTAGTAGTTTCAAAATCGTAGTTCAACATGGAGATATTTCTTGTCTTAAGAGATGCGAAGTTAGTGAATTTGGGATAAAGTTGCGTACTTTGCTGCTCAGCCCAAATATGAAATAAAAATTGCCATGACCGTCTCTTACTTCAAAAGTTGTTGACAAGAAACTAAAAAATTGGTTTTCGTCTTTTTGTTTTATATCCTTTATTTTTGGAAATGTTGGAAAACTTTAAACACTTTCTTGAAGCAAACTTTTTATTTTCTAACTCTATACCCAGATGTTATTAGATTTTGTGTCAGATATTTTGCGTATTTTAGATTATCATCGCCTTTGTTATTTCTTACAAGCGCGTTATTGGATTTTTGCATAAATATGTAGTTCTAAAAGTTTTTAAAACAATTATTGAGGATATTAATGATAAAATTTGAAAAACAATCGCTAAAAATTCAGAAATAGCGATTTTTTATGAAACAACATTACAATGAAGTAAACCTATCATCCTATCAAAACTGTAAAAAAAAAATAGTTTTTTCGGTTGTTATGCTGTAATTTTACAATAATTTTACTAGTTTTTTTGCGAATCGTGGCTATTCATAATTTACAAAATAGATGTAATAAGACGACGAGGTAATGGTTAATTTAATTTATAAATGTGTTTCGTAGAGCCATAACTTTACGCACACTTTTTTGCATTAGATTGAATTGTTACATTGTAAGCGGCAATGATTATTTTATTAAATTAAATCATAATAAAGTCGATAAAGCATTTACCATTTTAATCAGTTTTATTTTTATATTCATGAAAAAACTGTTAGAGGAGTAGTTAATTTAAAAAAATATTAAAACGTGTCAGTTTTAATTGTTAATGCTTAAACAAAATACTGATCACTATTGACTTTTATAATTAGTTAAAATGCACATAGTTACGACAAAATCATAGTAATTACACCAGTATATTTATATTTAAGATGAATAACTTAAATAATTTAAACATACGTCAAATTATAAATCACACATGTTCAGGGCCGGTCAAGTAGGGGGTGCAGTGGGTGCAATGCACCCGGGCCCCCGATTTAGGGGGCCCCAAAATGGCATGTATTAAAATGATTTTGAACATTTTGTGCCACCGAAAAGAAAATATTAATCGGTTCTAAGTTCTAATAAAGTAAAAACTTTCAAAATTAAAATAAAAAAACTACCGAAAAGCAATCTGTTTAAAACAGTGGATAAAAAGACAGAAACAGTACAAATTGTACATGCCATAATGTCGTTTTGGAAATGGAAAGCAGAAATAAAGAAATTTAAACTGTTGCAAGATACATAAGGAGATAATAATAAATTGTTAGCTTCAAAGCCATGACATTATTAGCATCAGCTTCTTTTTTTTTAAAATAAAATCAGAGCAACACGTACTTTAACATTTAAAAAAATTGAATTTGAAAATTATTAAATAAAAGTAAGAAAAATTTTCAAGAACTATCTAGATGGGATTGCGGAGTTTGTTTTTTTGTTAATAATAATTCATTATTATAATTACATCATTTTTAATTTTAAATAAACCAAAAGAACTACTTTCCCCAACGTTGATATTGCACTCAAAATTTATTTAACACTTCTGGTCACTGCCGCCAGTTCATACCACTCGTCTAGTAAATTAAAATTATTTAAAACAAAAATCAGATATACAATTTCTCAAGAGAGACTTAATTCCTTAGCAATATTATCCATCGAAAATACAGAAGTTGAAACGACAAACTTTGAAAATTAAAAATGGGCTTATCAATGACCAACTCTAAAACTGATAAAAGTCGCATAGAATGAAAACATATTTCAATTATTGTGTGTTTGCTGTGTTATTTTTGTTTATGAACTTATTATGTACTGCATTAAATACCAACCCAAAATATTGGATTTAGAAATAACTGTGAGTTTATTTTAAATCTTAATTTATTACAATTTTATGATTAACCTCATATATTTCATTATTTAAATTAAATTAATTTAATGTAAAATTTTGCAAATGAAATTTTTATAGGGGGCCCCAAAAAAGTTTTTGCACCCGGGCCCCGCTATATAGAAGACCGGCCCTGCACATGTTTATAAATATTTATATCAAACAAGTTTGGTGTCCGCTGTTTGCCCATTTGTTTTGGATGTCTCCGTCAAGTTTTCATATCAATTATGGAATCAAGATTAACGAATGCTATTTGTAAAAATTCAAACAATTTATTTAAAGTTGTGTCAAGATTTTGAATTGAATATTGATTTGGGGATACTTTAAGACTGAAAGCTATTGAAAATGATTGAATATACTATAAACTTAAAAATAATAACAAACTTCTTTCATTTTATTAACAAAAAATAATTATTATTTTTTTAAGAAAAAGGGTATTCGTCGATATTTCGATGGCATTATTACTCTATTAATGAAAACGTACATAAAAATAATAAAATTGAAACACAACTTTAATAGACCTGGATTTAAAAAAAAAGTTTAAACAGATAAACCGTTTAAAATATTCTTATTTAAATTGCTGAACTAATAAAATTCCTTATACTTTCTTTCAATTAGTATTCAACCAATCATCGAATTATATTTTTTTAAATAGATTTTATAATTCACAATTAACAGCCGTATTCATAATCCTTCCTTGAGGAATAAGCATTCCTTATTCCTCGTTTCATGTTTCATAAATCTACCTTGACCGAACAAGGAACCTTATTGGCTACCTTCTCAAGGGAGGTTGCCAGCTTCCTTGAGGCTTCCTCAATCCTTAAGATAAGGAAGGACTATGAATACGGCTGTAAGTCCTTTTTAGCGGTAGCTGTTTTCAGACTGCAAAAGCTAATAAACAACTAATTGTTCAATCATCGGCGATGCAACATTAATTAATTTTTTGGTATATGTTGATAAATGACAAAGCTCGATTGTTTTACGAAGGAAAATATGTTATAAAAGCGCGGCACTACAAAAACGTACCTAGATAAAACACCTTATTCGACATTTTACGTAAAAATACAATTATGCTGTATGCATAAATATGTAGTTTATTTTAAAAAACATTCTTTATTTACACCATACACCTTATCCATTTCATGTCTAATAGAATTCTTGAGTAAAATTTTTGTAGCATTAATTATATTGACATATTTTTTCATTTGAACCTTGTGGTCTTTGATACCCGGTCTATGAGTCAGGAACGCATTGTCGAGTACCATGTAGTCGTAATTGAGAAGACACAACGCATGGCCCTGTAACAAGCACATAACTTACTAAAATGTAATCATTTTAAGCAATACGATACGTAGGGTTATAATACTGTAATAATTAACAGATATGGATGATAAGACAGTGACGTAGTAATTGTAAAAAAATATTTAAAAGTTATCGATCAATTCAGTGTGGATTATATTTGAATAGATTATCTAAATCCTTGTCTGGTTATAATGACGTAATTTGCTTTAGTTTAAACTTTTAAAGTTTTATTCTTAGGTTACTCATATATGTGACATATTTATGTGAAAATTCCACTTGAACGTATTGTTTATTGTGTGGTTTAATACCTTAATGCACGTGTACTACAGACAATAATTTCACAAGACAAGATATATCATTGATCTCTAACTTAATTACACTGATGTCACACGGTCGAAGAGAATCGCAAAAAGTTTTTGCGAGACTTACCTTTTACGCGAAAAATTCAGATCGATTTTAATACCGTGTGACAGCGTCATTGTTTTAGAATTAGTCCAAATAATTTTTTTTCTCAGAGTTCGGTAGTAACTGTTTTTTATATTCGATGTAATTTATTTCAATACACACACAGCATTACAAAATACTGTCATTTATTCTCGAATGGCTATGTTTTTACAGGTTTGTTTCTAAATTGTTTTTTGAATGCTAGAGCATTCATTCGACAAAAATATAACTAATATAGTTATTTGAAAGAAACACGTTGTATAGGTATGTAATAGTGTTTCTGTGCTGTGATCACGGTCCATTTTAACATATTTTATATTTCCCGGGAAATACTTATTGGCCAGGGAAATCTCAGGATTTAAAAATGATATATTATCGTTCATTTTGTATTAACATCTTTGGAATATTATTATAACTTATCAGATTTTTTTTTAAATGTCTTTACTTATATTAAATGATGGAAAAACTTTTAGTTATTAAAAATAGTTTTTCTGCTATTTAATAAAAAATCATGTATACCGTATACCCCTGTAATATGTGTAAAGTTTACATAATCAAAATACGTTTATAGTTTTATTTTTGTGTACCTTGGTAATGCGAAACAAAATAGCTTATAAATGTATTTTAAAGATAAAAACGATGTCCCTTTGCTGACAGTTGCTTTCAAGACGATTTCACCCACAATAATAGAGACTGAGAGAACATTTTGGCTGCAGGATTCTTTGTTAAACAATTAAGAATAGGGCTGAGTGACCGAAATATAGACCATCTTTGTTTTCTTAAATCATATTACAAAAATTAATTGTAAAAATTATGTTATTGTGTTTATACAAGTGATATTGCAATAGTGAGGTAATATTTCTGAAATGTATGTTTCTCTACAACAATATTATTTTATAAAGCAAAATGTATTACATATGACTGAGTTGTTTCTAAATATTAAACAGCTCCCATTCTTATTTGGTTTATTTATTTCAAAATATTGATACAATTCATTACATCTCGGGAAGAAGTCCGATCCGATTTCTTCCCGCATTAACGGGATAAGCGAAAATGTTAGATATGCCCATTTTAAAAGTACCTTTTAAACATTTAAACCAACTCAATTTCCATAATACAATTTTTATACTCTTGCTATTTATATTTCAAAATAATCTGTCATCGTACAAATACAAAAAAATTTTAGCAATCGTAATGTACAGGGTGGTCCAAATTCGATGGGATTGCATGGGTATCTCGCTTAATAGGCAAGATAGAGAAACGGTTAAACTACCAAAAAGGGGCAGTTTTTTGGAACATACTCAGAACCGTTTTCAAAGATATAGTATAATTTCCGGTTTTTGAGATATTAGAGAAAAACTGTTTTTTTTGTCATATTAATAATGTGTCATATCTCAGTTATTGTTGTAAATATCAAAAAAGTCTATTAAGGATATTTTTAGATATTTTCCTGCTAAGTTTGATTACGCTAAAAAAAAAAAATTGCGCTAGCCGTTAAAAGGTTATGACACAAACTTAACTTTTTTTAAATGGAAACTATAGTTGGCTATGGCCTATTTAAATTCCTTATTTTTTTCTCATTCCAAATATATAAGGGTTAATGTATTTATTTTCAATAAAACGTAAGTTACAAAGGTTTTTCAATTTTTTTAAAGATGAAAAACAAAAAGTAGGCTGTGGAAACAAAAACAAATCAAGAAAAACAGAAAATGATAGAATATATTTGACAGCTGTTCTGAGTTCATCTCAAGAAAGTGCACATTTTTGGTAATTTAACCGTTTCTTTATCTTGCCTATTAAGCAAGATACCCATGCAATCCCATCGAATTTGGACCACCCTGTATATACCTTACCTTAAATTCAAGAAAATAATATTTAAGTATTATCATTAGCAACTTGATTTTGATTAATCATGATATTATTACAACAAAAAGAATGATCGTACAACTTTACAAAACATAAGAACATAAGCTTATTTATTTATTTCAATTATTTTTAATATTTGGGATACAATCTCTGCGGATTAAATAGAAACGAAAATTAGGAAACCATTTTTTAGTCCCTTATAACAGCTTGTTTGCTTTTGCAACATTTCACTGGAGCACACTTAAATATCATATATTTTGTAGGTTTCAATGATTAGCATTAATAATAAATACTATGATTTAAAATTTTGTACCACACTTTTAATAAATGCACCGTTTAACTATATTTCTATGTATCATATATTTCACTGAACGTGTTCTTAGTATCTTAGCGGTTGCATTTGTTTTTACTTATTTGTTTACAATAGATTCTTAATCTACAAAACATTACTTACCTGAGCCATTTTATTGCTTTGTCCCTCCCAACTTAATCTTTCATCAAACAATGGATCGTTAATTGTTCCTATGTAGAAAGCTTCCCATTTTGAATGATTTCCAGTTCTTTTACCTGTTACGAAAACATTAAGCCCCTCAGTTTCTGTTGCTTCCATCCATTCGGTAGCTTTAGGCACAGCATGACACTTCCAACAAATTTTGTTGTGGAACAGAAAAGCTCTGTTTTCGGAATACATTTTTTGCAAATAAGTTTTATTATTGGGAATAGTTTCGTTTGATAATATTTCAAAAACTGGCAGAACAAACACTTTTGGATGTTTACTCTTAAATATGATCTCATTTTGTGCTACCATGTATAAAAACTTTTTTATTAAATTTGGTGTTGGATATAATTCAATGTCCGAAGGAAAAACAAAATATGTTTGTACTGATTCTCTAGCTATGTTTCTGGCAACGTTGATGGGATAAGTCAGATTTGCACGCGTTTTATACAAATTTTTATAACTCGAATTCAAATAGGGGGCACCTTTGCTGCAGTCAAAGTTGTCTTCAAATATTTGACTCAATGGTTTGGAGGTGGACTAGA
The DNA here is from genome assembly GCA_947652605.1 of Elmis aenea. NCBI lineage: Eukaryota > Metazoa > Arthropoda > Insecta > Coleoptera > Elmidae > Elmis > Elmis aenea. The sequence goes on along the minus strand of OX393576.1, from coordinate 36,902,537 downwards.
ATATAATTTAACAAATTAATTTCAAGTCAATGTAATAATAATGGGAAATTTTAGAAACGTGTTTAATATACCTCATGACGCATTTCAACAGTTCTATTTTTAAACAAAAACATTTAATGAATGGAATCTGCCCCTACCACAAGGATTATATGCAACAGGATTGCTCAAAGTCTATGCGGCTGACATTATCACGTCATACTGTGACCGATTCGCCGCATTCAGATAATTCCGTCATAAGTAGTCATTCCTCGCAACTGTCAATGGGTTAACATATGCATATGGTTAATAATTTTATTCTCATGTTTTCCATTCAAATTTTTAATAAACTTGTTATTGATGTAATTAAAATAACATTGTTGTAAGAATTAAGGTCACTCGCAACATTTGTTTGATAGAAAAATCCTATTGTATAAAGTTCTTGTCTTATATTTAGTATTTTATTTGATATAAATAAGTTTAGGAAATGAGTTTTGACACAATTTCGAAAATACGGGTAAGAACTGCATTAACTTGCGTTTCCTCAAAAATTGCCATTAATATTAATATATCATCAAACTAGTTTTGAAAGGATTTGAAGAATTAAACTTAACCACTTTACCTATGCATGAAACTAAAAAATATTCCAAAATTAATAGTACCTAGTAATATTATTTTGAGTCATGATATATCGCTAAGCAATCAGTTTCTGTATTTATTAAATATATGTTGCCTTTGCAAAACAGGAAATTTGGCCTTTACTATTTACATCCATAATATCTCTCTGTAGATAATGAAAAAAGTGAGGCAAAGGCAGTTTTAAAATCCTCTGAGACGTTTTACAGGGATTCGTTCAAAAGGCATTGAATTAAAATGAATTTTTTAAAACCACTTACCTTCATTGTACCCATAGGAAAATGCTCATATCCAAAAAAGAGATGAAAAGTCACGTATTTTTTTATTAGAGGCGTTTCACAATTACGCAAATAAGCTATAGTTTCTACACTCTTTTGAAAATCATACCCAGGAGCATGCAACGCAACACTTATAGGTCCAACCCAACGTTTTACAAGTGGAATTAAATTATCCATGAATGTATAATCACCTTGAGTAGTGTAAGTGACACTTTCAAAACAACGAAATTGCTGTTCAGCACTTACAAAATTATATAAAACCCAATAGGTACCGCGTTGTTGAATTTTCATCTGTAAATTACTGTCGAAACATCGGGTTGTATTCCAAACTTTACGATACATGTGTGCTGGTAGTAATTCTTCTGCTTGTTCTATGGCATATCGATTAAAAGTTTTAGAAGACGAGGCACTGTATGGTAATCTCTTCAAATCGGAAGTATTTATTATGTACAACGCAAGAACACCTATTATAAAAAGAAAAACTAAAAATGCATTTTTTACACTACAGCATGGCAATACCATAACGTTTACTTTGTATATGATCTTTTTTGTTACCATTTTGTCGTATAACTGATTACCCACTGATTGAAATTCTGATTATAACTATAATACAGTTGTAAATCTCCGGTGTTGATAATGATGTAAGTGAATTATTTACTGCCAAAACACATTCCATTGCAAATATTTTATACATTATTAAAAAATATTGATTCTGTGATTGTTATTTAACCCTTTCGCGCCTAATGGGTTATATGTGTCCCATGAAATTTTCAAAAATTACTGAAACGTTGTAAACACATAATAAAAGTATTATTAAATGTCCCACTCGTATTCTAGTCGTTTCAGAGCATGATGACGCATGGGACATGCGTGTCCCTCTAGGCATTTTTGGTGGGATATATGTATTCCTTTAGTAATGAATAATTTGCAATTCAACAGGAAGAGAAAACTAACTGAGGCTGAATTGAGGGAGGCAGTTGAGCAAATATGTCCTAGGACCGGGCTAACTGCTAGTTACATAATAATTATAAAAATAAATAAATTACGAGGTGTGATCAAAAAATACGGTGAATGAATTTTTATAGCAGCAGCTGCTAACGCTACATCCATTTGAAGTATTAAGTCCAATAGTCTGATCCGTTGAGACAGTCAGTGTCAAGTTGTGACTTGTCAGTCGGCTTCCAGAGCTGAAAGAGTGAGATCGTGTTTACATTAAGTTTTGCTTTAAGTTGCAAAAAAGTGCCAAAGAAGCTCATGAAATGTTAAAATCAGTGTATGGTGATAATGTGGTTACTGTTTACAAGTGGCATGAGCGATTTAAAAGCGGAAATGAGTCGGTTGAAGACGAGCAACGCTTGGGACGTCCTCCGACCTCAAAAACAGAAGAAAACGTGCAAAAAGTGGCAAAAATGGTTCGCTCCAAGGGGAACAACTATAAACTTCGAATATTACAAGGGTTTTCTGCAATGTTTGCGAAACGATGTACGGAGAAAGAGACCAGAAAAATGAGCCCAATGGCTTCCTCCTTCATCACGACAACGCGCCATGCCGCACCTCGCCTCTGATCCGCGAATTTTTGGGCGAAAAAAAGGTTCCTGTCTGTCCACATCCGCCTTACTCTCCGGATTTAGCACCATGTGACTTCTGGCTCTTCCCAAAAATAAAAACCGTGCTAAAAGGAAAACGTTTTGATACCATTCCCGACATTGAGAGGGCCACAACGGAGCAGCTGAAGGCCCTTTCGAAAGAATCCTTCCAGAAATGCTTCCAATCATGGAATCAACGTTGGGATAAGGGCATCGCTAGTCAAGGAGAGTACATACTTTGAAGGACATTAATTCAAATTTGACATAAGCTTATTATTTTGTTCATAATAAAATTATTCACCGTATATTTTGATCACACCTCGTATGTTGTTCTATAGTTGTATTTGTAATAAAATATTTGAAGCAGTACGTAGTACATGCCTAGTGGGACTCATTTATCCCATGGGCCCTAATTTCAAAACCGAAAACAAAAAAAAATTAAAATTTTGAAAACAAACAATATTTATGTTTATAAACATAATAATTTACTTAAAAATGTTAAATTATCCCGAGAAAAAAGTCGGCGCGAAAGGGTTAATGAGATATTCTTCCAATTAATCCGAATTCTAATAAAGTCGTCAATAACATTTGTTTAAGAAATGGCACTTTGAACCACAAATTAAAATTTTCATTTTGTCATCAGTTCTGAAGTTATTTATTAAAATTTAAACGATTGCTAGTGTATGAAACGAGTTTTAAAAATATTTTTTATTTTATTTCACATTCACACCTCACAAATACAAATAATAAACTGGTGTGGCCGCTTAATGACTTTCGCTGTTAATATATTGTATGTATCTTCGTATAAAATGCCGGTCCAGCCGTCCTAATTAACCTCATTTTTCGTAAATGACGTCTATTAATATCATGTAAATGACGTTTGTCAAAATGACGTTTCATGCGCGTGTTTTTGATGTATGAACAACCAGGAGCGTTATTAAAAATATATTTATTTTTTTATTTCATCATAATATTTTTCATGAAAATATAAGAGAGTTCGGACAAACAGCATTAAATATATATATGTATATACCAACTCTATAATTAAGTGACCAGACGTTCCCCATTAGGGGGGATTGTCCCACATTTAAACTTATTGTCCCCACTCATAGATGTCCCCCAAAACGTCCTTCATTAAAATTTGAATGAAAATGCACTTTTTGATTAGGTTCCGTATTTTTAACACTTTATCACAGAAGAAAAAGTGCAGGATTGGATTAATGTTAAAAGGAAGCGGATATGAAGTAGGCAGAGGTGTCAAGAGACGTCGTCGGGCCCGGGGAAAAATTTTTCATGGGCCCCAAGTGAAGTATATTATTTGAAAATTTTGTTAATTAAAAACAATTATTGTGGCATAATATTCGAGCCCCTGTGGACTCCCGGGCCCTTAAATTACTCCCGGGCCCGGGGCTCGGAGCTTCCCCTGCCCCCCCCCTCTCATCGGCCCCGGAAGTAGGTAGAAATAGTCATTTTGAGCAGAATCATGTGCCGTGCAAACATTAAAAAATAATCGTTGAATTTGCGTGTTCTTTGCCTGGCACTAATGCTTCGGCTAAGAGGGTTTTTTCGTTATTTAATGAATATTGGACATCAGAGAAAACTGAATTATATGTTAAAACACTAAAAAGCTTAATACAAACAAAATACAATTTGAATATTTCTCGTCACAAATTGACATTTTCAAAAATTATAAAATATTACTTAAAAAATGTATGTTCTGAAAAATACTGTTTTTGATATTGTAATATTTATTTAAAAGATTACTATTAATCTTAACCAAAATGTAGTTTTTAAAGACAAATACACACGTTGCTAGTCATTTGGTGGCCAAGTTAACTAGTTTTGACGTCGTCATCATTTTTTGTAGGAATAACATATTTTGCTTGTATACACTTTTCAATTACCAATAAATGTCCCCCATTTGACCCAAAAACATCTGGTCACTTTACTCTATAGTCTTATAACTCTATAACATACTAAAAAACTTTTATCTGCAATCGTCACTAAACTAGCTCAATTTAAGTACTCAAAAGCGGCTGTAATAATCATTTTTACTGTCTAGGTCTAGGCAGTAAAATGCGCTACGCTCATTGGTTGAATTCAGACAAATTGAGCGTGCTTTTGTTCAAAGATACATATTTGACAGGAGAATGAGAATCTGACAGATGAAGTAACACTTTATGTATTTGCTTGATTTTTCGCTATTTCTTTGACGATTGCAGAAAAAATTTAATATGCACCTCGGCAATAAAGTTCCTTTTTATCACTCGCGTGGTTATGTACCAAGGCAGTAAAGTTCGACTTTTTATCACGTGGATAGTCGAGGCAAATAACCACTCGCGTGGTTTGCTGCCTAGGTACATAAATAACTATTCTTGCCGAGCTGCTACATATTAAAAGAGGAGATACATAAGGCTGAAAGATTTCCTACAATATACAAATTTGATATAATACTGTACGTATTTTGTTGCTTTCTGAACGGTTCTTGGTTGTATTAAATCAGTTTTATAACATTACCTTCATTAACGGTACATAGGTTATTTACGCAATTATAGGATGATATACTACATTAAAAATTGGATAAAGATCGTAACCAAATAGTATAAAATTAAGATCAAATATTGCGCCTAGGTCCACTAGACAAATTGCATTTACATTAGATGTTAAGAAAAATCAAGAAAACAAAATCGATGAGTATATTAAAAATAATTTCATGAATGACTAGCGTGAGTAAAATAGGTATAGGTATAAATGTATTGCATTTTTTTAATCATTTGAAAATGGTCTAACTAAATGATAAAATAAATTATATTTGAAGACTAAGGTTAATTTAAAAATAAAATGTAGACGTAAACAGCAAGATTTCCTACATTCGATGATGGAATCTTGGCATTGAAATTTAATATACACATTTAAAAGAGCATTGAAATTAAAAACAAGTTATTATTATATCTCTAAACAAATATTTAAAAAAAATTATATTTAAATAAAGTTGCTTAAAAACTTGTAATTCCTTAATACCTTGTTGCTTAAGGTGTCACTCATATTCCTTATCTATGAACGCTGTTTACCAATATGAATTATTAAATGACAATAAATTATACAACAGATTAAAAAAATAAAGGAACAGTATCATTCTTTAGTCACTGAAATAATTAACCTGCGTAATTATTAACTATGATGTGTCGGTTGTACTCGTGGTACACATTTGTAGTAGGTACATAGATTATTGTCACAAAGTAAATGATTAACGCTAATAATAATCCTATTAATCCAAGGATTACCCGTTACAATATGAGAATTCAAAACAAAACGTTCTTTATCTTTGGTATACTAAAAACTTGTTTGAATAGTTATTACAAATTTAAACTATAAGAAATTTAGAGATTTTTTAACAAGTTTATTACAAATATATGTCGAAATGCCCTGTTCAAAGCATCAAGATGATAAAACTTTTATAAAATAATGTCTAAAAACAGCAATTTTTGGTAATATTAAGATTTTATACGGGGTGTACGTCTGAAGATCTTGGAAACCGCTAGCGTAAGAAGTAAGTTTAAAGTAACCTAAATATCAATTAAAATTTAAAAAAACGTATTTTGGACAATTTTTGACATAACAAAATTCAATTTATACAGGTCACGGCACACTAAATAAAATATTAAATTTTGATTCAAAAATTATTTGAGGTTATAAAAATTAACCAAAGCAGTGCAGTTGTATCCAAAATCGCTTCCTCTTACCAAAAATGTAAAAATATACAGGGTGTTCCATTTGAAATAACAAAGTTGGGGTCATTTCCGGTGAAACCGGAAGTGCAACAATTGTGTGAATGTGCTCAAAAAACCCGTTTTTTTTGCACATATTATATGTCTAAAATTTCATTTATCTAAAATGGAAACTAAAGGAAAAAAAGGGGTGTACCACACTTCATTTACACCCGGTGTAACTACATATTATATATTTTATTAAAAGTTAGTCATAATAATTTTATAGCAATATTTTCCTTCATTGAGTTCCACAACACATTTTTAATTTTTATTTCTATCCTTCCTCTTTTAAAATTTCATAAAATTTAAAGTTTCGAAACTGTGCGGCCCGGCCCGCTTACTTTTAGGAAAAGTCTAGTGGCCCTCATAAATTTTGAGTTTGAGACCCCTGCCCTATACAGCGCGTGACAAAAGTATGGAATAAATTAATGAACCGTTTAACTGGTAAATTAGTTTATATGACTATACCAGGCAAAATTAAATAGTTGCAAATATTAGCTCCCCTGATTATTTTACAAGTGTAAATATAAGAGTTGCTCAGAATCAAAAACTACGTAAGATTCTTTACTTGCATTTTCAATTTGATTAGCATTTCCGCTTCCTTTAAGAAACATCAACAAAATGGCACAATTTTTAAATTTTTATAGGTAGTTTTCACTTTTCTATTAAGTATTTAAAATTTTTATTAATGAAATAAGAGATCAATAAGCAATATTATATCTTGCACGAAGGTAAGTTTATTGTGATCTGAATTTAAAAAATGCTGTCGGCATTATTTGGAAAATAACTGTTAAAAACAGTGTACACTTTAGGACATTTATTTAAAAGGGCTTTGTTCTTAAACCGTTAAGCAGGGCCGATCACAGGGGAGGGGAGACGGGACTAATTCCTGGGGTCCGGTGTTGCAAAGGGAGCCCGAATCCCGGATTCAAACTAACACAATATTTAAATATTTTGTTTACAAATACTGTTGAAATTTATAAGAACAGAGACAAAAATATAATTTTTTGAAGCGTTATCTCTTATTCTCTTAATATCTGAAAATCGTATGGAGTTCACAGTTCACACTCTCGAATCGTAGTTGTAATAATTGTAAGAGCGCTGGTGTTCGTCTGTGATGTTATGTTGTCATAATTATTGTGTATTTTCCGCGCCCACAAAAAAAAACTGCCATTCGTGAAGGATTATACTATCCGGGACTTGCCGGCTTTTTCCGTAAAGAGGCCCATAGGCCTGTAGTTTAAACCCATCTATGTTATTTGTGTTGTCTATGCTGCGTATATATCCGGTGAAATATGATTTTAAGAAATATCATTATTAATTTAATACGTCCAGTGGCGTCGCTACTCGCTAGCACTAAGGCAACTCGGACATCGCCTGAGCGCAGCACCTCGTAGGGGCGATCAAATTAAAATTATTAATTACAATTGAAAATAAAAATTGAAGGAGTTGTACCATAGCTTTTTTAAATTTTTATTTAAATAAAAAGGTATATGTAAATGTTTTGTTCATTAGTAAATTTTGGTGAAAACACCAGAAAGAGGCGGCATTAAAAAGTTTAACTGACAATGAAAGCTGCACACACCCTCGCGACGGCCCTGATTACATTATTTATTATCTTAATCACTATTTATGTACAATGGAATATTATTTTGTGTTAATTAGAATAACGATACAAAACAATTTTTAAGGAAACGTTATTGGTTATTATAACATTATCAAAATATTGTCACGTTATTGTATTAGAAATTATAGTTGAATCGTTATTATAACGTTATGGGGTATCGTTTCGTTACGTTTTTCAACCCTGATTATTACTTCAACACTATAATATTAACAATCCATAACCTTAATTAATTTCATCATTAACCCTTTCACTGTCGGGTAATTTTTGTATGCACAGGCAGAGAGTCGAACCGGAACCGAACCGAAAACCGAAATTAACCGGTATTTTCAGCAGAACCGAAACCGAAACCGGAACGAAAAACTGCAGAATTTAAAAACCGAAACCGTAACCGGAACGAAATTTTATTAACGGTTAGTTTCGGTTAGAACGAAAAAATATAATAACGGTTAATTTCGGTTCAATTTTTTTTCGCTTTACAATTCTACACGAAAAAATCAGTTTTAAAAGCTAAAAAAAGTTGTTTTTGAGATATGTAATTTTGCAATCCGGAATCAAGTAAAAAATTCCACAAGTTATAACTGTAAAAGGATTGAGATATGTATTTTACTTTTTCGACCATGGGACACTTTGTGTTAAAATTTTATTACGGTCTGGTCGGTTTCGTCCCTCGGCGGGGTTACCATACAACACGTGTTTTATCTATTGTAGCAATAAAAAATGTGTTTCTGTTTTGGTTCATCTTTTTCTAAATTGTGAGAAAAAGTTCATTGCTGTTTTGTACAGTGGCAAATTCGTTCGCCCTTTGTGTGTGTAGTGAATCAGTACCGAGTGAAGAGTTACAATTTCTAACGAAAGAATATATAATTAAATACTATTTTACTGTTAGCGTTACGATTTTTTTTCTTTTAATTAATAATTGCTTCTACAGTAAAATGTAATTATTTTTTGTATTTGCGGACATATATATTTATTTTTTAATATTATTTCGTACTTACAAAACCGCCAAAATTTTTTATTATTGTTATATAAATGTAAATAATTTTTGGATTATATTTTGTTTTAGGTTTTGTTAATAAACTTATTTAATCTTATCAAGTTCTTATATTTTATCAAATTCTAAAACTAAAAACGAAGAATAAAAAGAAATTGAATTAATGTTCAGACTTACTTTTAACTTGTTATTCGATCCGGAACAGAAACTGAACCGGAACCGAACCGAAACTGAACCGGAATTTTCAGCCAAACCGAAACCGGAACGAAAAACATTTTCACGGAACGTAACCGTAAACCGGAACGAAATAAATTTCGGTTCGACTCTCTGTGCACAGGCCGTCTGTCGGGTTTTTTGTTTTTAAAAGAAAAATTCTCGTGGATGCTTCTTCTTCTTCTTCTTTTACTAAGCCTTATGCCTCACGGCGTCGGCTTTTGGTGGTTCTCCACCCAGCTTTTCCAGATCTTTTTGTCTGCCGTCATCGCTCTCAACTCCCCAACTGTTTTCCCTCTTTCACGGGCTATTTGTTCTATCCTGTTTTCCATGTTAGCTGTTGGCCTTCCTACCCGCCTTTTCCCATACCTCCTACTTTCTGTTATTTTTTTTGTCATGGATTCTGGCGGCATCCTCTGCACGTGTCCGTACCATTTTAATTGTTTTTCTTCGATATTCTGGGTTATTTGTTTTTGTTGTAGGTTATTCTGGATGTCTTTATTTTTGCACCTCTTTTTGTTTTTCCCGCTATTTTTCTTAAGAATCTCATTTCTGCTGCCGTTATTCTTTTCTCATGTTTAGATGTTAGTGGCCATGTTTCACTACCATACAGCATAGTTGGAATTACGACCGTGTTGTATATTCTGGTTTTTGTTTGTGCACTAATTTCTTTTTTCCCAAGGATCGTTTTGTTTAGTTGGTAGTAAATTCTCGTGCTTTTTCTGGTTCTGTTTAGGATTTCTGCGTCAATTTTCCCATCTTCGCTAATTTTCGTTCCTAAGTACTCTATTGTCGAGACTTGCTCCAGTACGTCGTCTCCGCATTTGATGTTTTGCTGGTCATCATCGTTTATTTTCATTATTTTTGTTTTCCCTGTGTTTATTTCCATTCCCATTTGTTGTATCGTTTCGTTCCACTGGTTCAAGGATTTTTGTATGTCTTCTCTGTTTTCCCCCACTATTATTATATCGTCTGCATATAATAGGCACTGTATCTGGATGGGCCAAAGATCTTTGAATCCGACTGTTACTTTGGGCGTATTTTTTTTACAGGTCTTCAGTATTTTGTCCATGTAAATATTGAATAATAGGGGGCTTAGGCTGTCACCCTGTTTGATTCCTCTTTGTAGTGTAAATTTTCTGGAGCTTTTGCCTTTTATTCGTACTTCCGCTATAACTTTTCTGTATACACTTTTTATTGCCTTGGTGAGTTTTTCCGTGACCTTCAGTTCTTCTAAGCAGTTCCACAATCTTCCTCTTGGTACTGTGTCGAATGCTGCTTTCAGGTCCACGAATGCTAAATATAGTTTTTTCCGTTGTTCGTTTGCTCTTTCAGTTAGTTTTCTAATTACACTTATGTGATCTTGCGTTTGTTTTCCTTTCATAAAGGCTGCCTGCTCTACTTCCATTTTCTTTTCCACTTCATTTCTTAGTTTCCTCTCAAGTATTTTAGTGTACATTTTATACAAGGTTGAGGCTAGGCATATCGCTCTATAGTTTTCACATTTACTTTTGTTTCCTTTTTTGTATAGCGGTATAATTACATTTTTCTCCCAGTCTTCGGGTATCTTATTTTCTGTCCATGCTTTACGGAACAGCCTTGTTAGCCATTTTTCCATTGCTTCCCCTCCCCATTTTATTAATTCTGGCACTATTTCATCACTCCCTGCTGCCTTGCCTGTTTTTAGCAGTCTCTTTATCTGTGCTACTTCTTCTTGTAATATTACATTTTCCGCTCGGTCTTCCTCTTTTTCGTTGTCTGTGTTTGCTATTTCTAGTGCGTTTGGGTGTTGGCTTTTGTTATTTTTAAATTTCTCTTCGTAGTATTTACTCCACACTTCTAGTATTTCTTCTGTTTCTGTTTTGAGTTCCCTGTTTTGATCTTCTATATTCCATATTTGTTCGTTTTTATTTCTTTTAAGGTTTTTTATTGTTTTCCAAAAGTTACTTTTGTTTGTATGGTAATCCCTCTCTATCTCTTCTCCGAACTTCTCCCAGCTTTTGGCTTTAGCTTTTTTCACTTCTTGTTTGGCTTCATCTCTTTTCTGTTTGTAGATTGTTTTGTCCTCTTCTTTCCCCGTTATTATATATTTCTTCCAAGCTATTTTCTTTTGTTTTATTTTAGCTTTCACTTCGTCGTTCCACCATCTGCTACTTTTCCTAAACCCATTTATTTTCCTTATTCCGCAGACTTCTTTTGCTGTTTTTATTGTTGTTTCCTTAAAGCTTTTCCATAAATCTTCCAAATCCATGCCTTCCACTTCTTCCATTTTTCCGTACAATCTTTTTTCTATTTTCTCGTGGTAGCTTTGCCTGATTTTCTTATTTTTAAGCTTTTCTGTATTTATTTTTGTGTACTGTTTTACTATAGGTAGCTTGGGTAGTTCCTCTTCCAACTCCATTAATACTAGTTTGTGATCCGTGCCTAGTTCTGCTTGTTTTTCGACCCAGACGTCTTTTATTTTTGCTTCTAGCGTTTTTGTGATAACCACGTAGTCTATGATGCTCTTATGCTCTCCATCTTCTGACTCGTACGTGTATTGGGGTTCTTTTCCATGGTCGTAAAATGAATTCCCTATCTGCAGATCGTTACTTATGCAGAATTCTAGCATCTTCTTACCGTTTTGATTTAGGGTCTTTTCTGTTCCATATTTGCCCATACAGCCTAGTGCCTTATTTGTGTCGTTTGCTATACGCCCGTTCCAGTCTCCTATTATTATTACTTCTCTTTCTCTTTCTCGTGCTTCTCGTGGATGCGCCGGGTTAAAAAATTAAGCTAATTTTAAGACAAATTATTTATTATCTTTGTTATTAGGAGAGTAACAAAAAAGTTTTTTTCACAAAAGTTGTTGGAATTTATTAGCTATATAACCTACAATTATTTTTAAATGCACATAGTATTTAGTTTTCGAGAATCAATATGCTACTTTACTATTTCAAATAGAACACCCTGTTATAATTATAACGTTTTATTTTAGATAAATCAATTGCCATTAAAAAATATTAAGCATGTTTTTGTCAAAAGTTAATATTTCTAGAGTTATTATTCTGGTGGATGCGTAGGGTCAAAAATTAAGCTAATTTTAATACAAATTATTTATTATCTCTATTATTAGGGTAGTTACAAAAAAGTTTTTTTCACAAAAACTGTTGGAATTCATGAGTTACATAATCTAATTATACATTTGTTAAATCTTCATAAAATAAATTGCATAAAACTTTTCTACAAATCATGGTGGCTTTGAAAACCCAACGACAACATTTTTTCGATTATCTTCTGTTTTGCTTTTGACCGTATGAATTTTGGTCGGACATAGGCGTTTTCGTGGAAAAATATTAATGTGTATGCTGTACACATGCCATTGAAGATATTCATAGTTATGTACGCTTTTTGTTTATAAACTTTTGAGCTATTTGAACAAGCAACAATAAAATAAATTTAAAGCACAAGCTTATGTTTTTACATGTATTTAAAAATTTTGACTGAAAGGTGAAAGGCTTTTTTAAATTCATATTAATATTATGTTTATAGTTCTTGTACCTAAATATAAATTAATAGTGAAAGTTTTTACATTTACTTATTACAAATAATTTTGTAGAAGGTGGGGGCAATCTGATAAAAAAAATCAGAAAAGATTCTGCCATAAATCTGTAACTTTGAATGATGGTAAAGTGCTCTAACTTTGCATTAAAACACGTTTGAACTTTTAAAATTCAAAATAATCGCGTGCGGTGCATTTTGTCATCCCCACTTTTTTTGCCTATCTCTAATGATTTAAAAAAAAGTGTCTCGTGTCCCGGTTTAACTTTACGAAAATATGGTAGGTCTAGCTATAATCTATTTTATAGTACTGTTTTGTAATTCGATAGTCTTTGTAGCAAGTTTGTAGTAAATTTACAACTGATGAAAATTTTGACATATTGAGATGCTACATTTTTTGCCACTTTAAAAACAGATAGTTTTTATTCTCGGATTTGATTTCAATTTTTGGTTGGTTTCTCAGCGGAACCATATTCTTTTAAATTTATTTTCATATTTCTGTAATTACTCACACTATGTAGCCTTCTCTCGGGATGTGTATTTATTTACAAAACGAACATCCTATGCGAACTGTTCATTATGTCCCGAGAAATATCAACTTTAGACATAGGACATACTAAATATATTTTATCAGCAAATAACGTATCTACAAGAAAACGTAAAAATAGGTATACAGGGTAGAAATAGTAAAGTTGCATATTGATTCTCCAACTAAATACTCTGTGCATTTAAAAATAATTGTAGGTTATATATCGTAGCTAATAAATTCCAACAACTTTTTTGTAACTAACCTAATAACAGAGATAACAAATAATTTGTCTTACAATTAATTAGCTTAATTTTTGACCTTCGCATCCACCAGAATAATAACTCTAGAAATATTAGTTTTAGACAAAAACATTCTTAATATTTTTTAATGGCAATTGATTTATCTAAAAGAAAACGTTAAAATATACAGGGTGTTCTATTTGAAATAGTTAAGTTGGATATTGATTCTCGAAAACTAAACACTGTGTGCATTTAAAAATAATTGTATGTTATAAAGGTAAAAAATTCCAACAATTTTTGTGAAAAAAACTTTTTCATTACTCCCCTAATAACAAAGATAATAAATAATTTGTCTTAAAATTAGCTTAATTTTTTAACCCCACGCATTCACCAGAATTTTTAACTGTGAGGGGCAGAATAACGTATATTTACAGGTTTGACAATTGCAACATGTTATTGCACAATGTATATTTATGGGTTTGACAGTGAAAGGGTTAAAAGAAAAACAAACAGATATTGAAACAAAAATGATTTATTTTTGAAAATAAAATCAAGTTCAGTATTTGTTGTGAAACAAAATAAAATTCACGTGACTCATTAAGAACCACTGCTCTAGGCAAGTATGTCCAAAAAATTTCCAACAGGACGTGCAAAGTGCGGGGGTGCACAGTCTTGCTGATACCAGATAGTATTATATGGTAGGTCGAAAAAATTTCTGCAAGTGCAAAAAACTTTAAAATATCTTGAGGTTTTCTTCAATTTAAATCGGTCCTATTATTCTAAAAAACATGAAGGGCCACTATTGGGGATCTCGTAAACGGTAAGAGCTACAAAGAGGTTTAAATAAAACAAATTGTTCTCCTTTCCGAGACCTATTCAGTGATGCTTTAATGAATGGTACACTACTAGATAATAAACAAAAATGAAAATGGGAATTTTTTTGTAAATTGTTAATAACTCGGTTATATTTGATGGTACAAAAATATTTTTGGGAAAAAAGTTGTAATTTTAAGCACTGTAAAATAAAAAAATTTGTTTCAATATTTAACCTTTAACCTGATCCTCTATTAGTGACCAAAATAATGAGGGTTAGGTAAAAGGTTGATAAAAGTTTTTTCTTTATGCTTAGCCTATTACGCGAATTAGGCAAGTGCTGAATTCACATACTACACATAATATTGCTTATTTCACGAACTCAGCAAGTTCACTGATTCTGTGTAACTGTAACATATATCTAGTCAGACAACAAGGTGTATAAAGTATTTATATTCATAATTTTTTTCCGTAACTATATCTTGCCAATAACTTATTACATTGTATTATTCAACACATAATTATGAAGATTAGTCATTTAGAATTTTTTAAAATTTCTAATAAAATGACAGATTTAAACGGACATCAAAGCTCACACCTAAATGTACTGATGTTAAGGTAAAATCGGTAAAATAAAACCACTTATATGTTTCATTTTACTTTTTACTACTTAATTTTAATTCACACAAACATTCTTACTTTAGGATAAAGCTACAACACAGTACATGTACCAAAATAGAAACACACAGTAACAATGAAACCTATAACAAAATTCAGTTTTAGATCTGATTGCGTTCAATGTATTTCAGCAAAAAACTGCACGATTCTATATAAAACTCAGTTATAAGACACTGTAATTATTGATTTAACTAGATAAAATTATGAGAAGATTAAGTTAATAATATTAGTATGTAACACTGTTAAAAATGACAACTTCAAACTAAGTAATAATATATAAATCTTCTGAATTAATATCTTTAAATACACGAACATAAATACATCATGTATAAGAATCATAAAACATAAGATGTACATACATGGCACAATTTATAATAAATTAAATCTCACAATTTACTCGCACAATATCTTAAGTGACTATCTGCTTCTCCAAATATGTATATTATTTTTAAATTATAACTAAAATGAGAAATGGCAAGCAATTAATGAATTTACAATTTTTTTTACAAAACTTACACAATATAAAATGCTGCACAAGAAATTGCTTGTACATTATAAAAAATATAATTTGCTTACTTTAAAATTATACTTATTATACATTTAGGGTACAGTCATCTATGTACATCGATATGAAACAAAACTTAATAAATATTTCTTAGAAGTTACACCAGTTAAAATATTTTATTTAATCTAAAAATTATAAAATCAAATAAAATTTGAAAATCACAGTATAACGAATAGAAAAACACTATGTTTCATGTAAAAGCTCGTAAAAATAATTAATTCATACTTCGTTGATGATAAAATATAATAATAATAATACTCAACAAGAACATAATAAATAAATAAAATGAACATTCACTATATTGTGACTCACAAACCACAACGGCATTGTTATAATATAGTTACAGTTAGCCTTCGATAAAACTAAGAATTAATAATTAATATCACGTGGTAATTGATATGGTTATCAATAACAGTACTAATTTCTGAAGTACCAAATTACCCTTTCCTGTAACTGGTAGGCTACGAAAATATTAAAAAAAAAAAATGAATGGGATATTTTTCTGAATTCATGTGAAATATGTGATCATAGTAAGTTTACTGATCATTTTATTATTTTTCCAAACCATTAAACTATTAAAAGAAACATCTAATGTTAAACAAACATCAATTTTTTAGAAATACTAAAAATTTTTGATAATTTTGCAATACTCTGGTTCACTATTACCCTCAATAAATTCAATTTAATTAATAATCTATTGAAACGTTATCTAATAAAAAGTTTTAACTGTATTTTGGGAACATTACAACAACACAATAAAAACACTAATCTAGGAATCCAAAATGTAATTTCTTGTAGCGCACTAGTTACATTTACAAATGGCAATTTTAAAAAATAATCTTCAAATTTCAAATAATTGAAGTATTAATATAAGTAAGTAAATAATGTATTCACACTGTTTGGACCACTAGGAACAGTAGTTACATATTTATTCAATTGCACAATTATTAATTTACAATACTTTCATTCAATTAATGTATTTTTAGAAGATATTAGTATACATAGAATGAAAAAATCACTTCATGTCCGTAAAACAATTTTTTTAAATAAAATTTTGGCTAGAGCAACATGAAGACATTTCCTATATTTTACATACACTTTTACTGTAAAAAACTTTTTTTGACAAAAAAAAGGTAAATAAAAAATTTATGTTAGTTACTGATACAAGAAATTAAATTTTTAACTTGAATGTTTATTCATTAATATTTCAATTGTGAAACGTTATTTTAAAAGAATTTATTCAGTTACTTTATAAAATGTGTTTAATAATCGTACTAAAAAGTAACAGTAATAAAGCTATTAAATTCACTGTTTCTCTAAGCACGATCCAGCAAAAAAACAAAATCCAAGATAAGTTGAACATAATACCTTGTTAATATATAATTTTACTAAATTTTAACCATACAAAGCAGCATAACTATATAAACAACAAACAAATAGAATATAAACAATGGTTATCAAGACATTTCTAACATATAATGAAAATATCAATAGCACAAAATATTTATTAATTGAATATCAGTTAAGAGGGAATGACAGTATGACATTGAAAATTATATAAATGTTGATAAATTGGCTCAAGTTCAATTGTTTTTAACCAAAACATCCTTGAAAGTTATGTTTATGCTGCTGCTACATACAACACATTGTTTTAAGAAATTGTTCCTATTGTTGCTAAATGCACTACGACGCCGATAAAATACAGCAGTCTGTAGTCTAATTAGCTTAGATTCTTAAATTTAGCTTAAATTTAGTTAGGCCTTCTAATAGTAACTCTTTTGCTAGCTTTATTATTTCAATATACACTATACACACCAAATATATTACTCTACGATATTTTTAAATACAGAAGAAGATGGAAGAAGTGCTAACACTTATGCAAATCGTTACACATTTAATAAGTATTTGTGTTGATACACGTAACACAGTTCTCAGTCATTACAGATTGCATATGTTTTAAGCTGTTATTATAAAGTAACAGGGACATTAAAACACAATTTTAAAATTTTCTCAAAAGACCAATAAAACATATTTATTTTCAATTCTATTACTTGTGGCAAAAATTATTATCGACTAAAATCGCATTAATTTCAAAATGACACATTGTACGTTTCAATAAAACAAAAAAGAAATCATATTGACTTGATAAAATGTAAATATTGCACATTTTACATAAATCTAATACTGTTTTGGTGAAAACATTGTTAAAAACTATTGGAAATATTTTTGCAAAAATCACCAACAGTAAATAGATTGCTTGATAACGATATCTTTTTTACACAACTATTAATTTACTTTACATAAATATGTTTTTGTAAATACATTGATAAACATATTAATTAATACTAGGCCAAGAATTAGTCAATAGTTTTTGTTAAAAACATGTTCGTTAAGAATTAAGTTTATAAATTAAAAGCAGATTCACATAGAAACGACAGTATAAAACTGTTTTTACCAAAATCATGTTTTAAATTTTAAAAGAGTTCAAATTTCGTTGCCTAGAAATTCATTGTGCAAGTTGACACGTTTATTATTTACCAACTAAAATAGTTAAAAACATTAATTTTTACTAACAATCGATGGTAATATTTTTACTTATAATTTTAATTATCATTCGCAACATGATATCTTTCAATTAAAAAAATCTTAAATCATATTAAACAATGTAGAAGTCCATAATATTCATAGAATAGAACAAAATTTCCCATTTTGCAATATGTAACTACACGATTACAACATTTTTATATACATATTGCTTTATTAAACAAAACATGAAAGCAACACTCACTGGGTCGTTTTCTTACCTCCTCTTGGTTTTATAGATTCCGAGAGTTGCCACATAGCATCTTCACCGATGTAGTCATCAAAGTTTTGGAAAAAGTTAATTATACGTTCATTTTTTTTGTACGAATATGTACTAGAACGAACAAATCTTATTAGTTTGCAATAATGTAAAAACACAGCTAAACAATATATTCAGATGTCTCAATATATAAACTGAATTCCGTTTGAAAAGTAATTAGAAAAATCTTCCAACAATAATGTAATGTTTCAATTTCATATTTCTGCAATAGTATTAAAAGTGGTTATCAAATAATTTTTAAATGATACTATACACATTTCTGTTTTCTGAATCGGTTCTTATTATTATATGCATCTTTTACGTAAAAATACAAACATTTAATCAGTTTTAATTTGACAGGGTACATTGCCCACACGAATTATTTTTTTCTATAAATATAACTAAACACCATAGTTGTTTTTTTTGTTTAAATTTGCACTTCAACCTCTTAAAACTGTTTTTTTTTTTACTTCAAGACATATAAAAGGCTTATTTATTGTTTTTAGTGCCATGCAAAAGTTAAACATATATTTATGCTCACCATTTTTTAAATCTCTTCATATTTTCAACAATATTAAACTGTTGCCAGCGTTTAGAAAAATTTATTGTTCCATCAGGTAACAAATTATTATTTCCTATATGCACAAACGTTAAATCTTGAAGCACTAAACCTCTGTAAAACAAAATTTGTTTAATTGTAGAGCAATAATAAAAATAATAATACAAGAATAATAACATTAATCAACTTTGCTAGGGTAATAAACAAATGTAATGGAAAATTTACATACATGGAAGTTTAATGCAAGAAACAAATACATGCACATTTATTCATTAACACGTTGGCGACGGCATATTGTTTTCAGTGAATATTCATTAGGTAAGGAGCAAAAAACCAAGAAACTCCTGGCCACTTTGTGCCTTGTTAATTAACCAAAATAACTGAAAATATTTTGTTCTGTTTACTTTATTAAAAATAATATTTGTAACTAATTAACTGGAAATAGTTTGCTCCATTCATTTTATTATTATTATTTAAAACAAAAATAACTGGAAATAGTTTATTCCATATACTTTATTATTATTATTATTATTATTATTATTATTACTATTATTATTATTAATAATAACAACAATTATTAAAACATTTGTTTTGGTAGTATTTTTCCAAATAAAATGTGTTAAAAAAATTAATCATGCATTTCTATTAAATTTCATTGTATTTCTTGCTTTAAAGACCCAAGCGAAGGTCCCACTAGTTAATTTACCTTCTGTATAGACGAATCAGAAAGTATGAAAGTATGACCTGTGAACGACACGCAGTACGGCTCCATTTAGTAAAATACGACATGAGACCCCCGGCAGCTCTCACAGTCCCAGGATTATGAGCCAGTGTGATCTGCCAGCAGGTCTCATTGTCGCCAACGTTTTAAGCTGCTCTTTTATAAACTTTAGCAGTGGTTCTTTAACTCTTCAGTCACATAACACTTTTACATATAAAAAGTTATAAATTTTCAATAACAAGCACTAATTATGAATAATAAATATTATAATAAGGACGATTACTGTAGCTCACACCATATAACAAAATAATTTTAATTACTCCGTTTTCTTGTTAGAACTTTCGTTAACCGTGTTACCATGAACACTAGTTAAGAGCCTTTGCATTAAATGATAATAAAAGTCTCAATTAATTGAGTTTAGTTGAACGAACAGGATTCTACTGTCCTATATTATACAGGGTGTCCCAGCCAAGACGAATTACTCGATTACTCTGTTATTAGTAATAATATTTAAAAAAGTTAAATGTAAAAGTTGTTTGTAATCATTTACTACATAACCTAAAATTATTTTCAACTATACTAAGTGTTTTGTTTTTGCGCTCTGATACCAAACATTGTTTTTTTTATATGGAACACCCTATATATGTTGTAATTTTTGGATGTAAAATTAAATTTTCTTTCAAAAATATTGTAGGTTGTTTATGTCTAAAATGAACCGTTTTTGAGTTATTAACGTTTTTTTGAAAATTTTGACAGATGCAGATCTTTATAAAAATATTTATATTTATTAACATAACAACACCAGAGCAATTTACTTTGGTAATTTATTAGACAATAGTGTCATAGTGATTGTTGACTAGTTACATTTTTAAAATAATATACAGGGTGTTCGTTATACTCGGTCCATTTCGCTAAACTTTAAATGCATGTTAGTCATTTTGTTTTTAAATGGAACACTCTATATATTTTTACACTTTCTTGTAGCAAATTTAATTATCTTTCAAAGTTGTTAAGCATGTTTTATGTCTAAATATAATATTATCGATATGTCGATATATCGATATACAGGGTGGTGCTTTTTTCGATGCTCACCATTGCTATCTTGGAAACGGTAAGATATACAAGGTC
The DNA here is from genome assembly GCA_947652605.1 of Elmis aenea. Lineage (NCBI taxonomy): Eukaryota > Metazoa > Arthropoda > Insecta > Coleoptera > Elmidae > Elmis > Elmis aenea. The sequence goes on along the minus strand of OX393576.1, from coordinate 36,881,846 downwards.
GGTTAAATTAGAGAAAAGTTGCACAGTTTTATGACGATTAAGAGTCTGAAAAGAAATCTTGGATATTTTGATTCGTTTTTGATTTATTACAAAAAAACTGAAAAATGTGATTTTACAAAAATATTAGTATCTTCCCTACCATTGAAGCTATTTCATTTAAACTTGGTAACTTTATGTTTTTGACCGTCCTGAGTTTGATGACGTCAACAGAAATTTTCTAAGCCTTCTAGATTTCAAGTTGCGATAGTCAACTTTTTTATTTCTTATGGCCGCCATATTGGACTTTTACACCATCAGACAGACAAAAAAATTAGCTTTTCAAATTGGTAACCAACATACCTTTCTTCTTTCAAAAAACTTGTTTAAATTTGAAAATTTGTGTAAATAATTCATAAAATCGAGAATGCTCTGGAAAACAATTGAAACTATGATATAAATAAAAGCTGCAGAACATTTTATTGGTTTAATGATAACGAAATTAAGATTGTTGGAAACATATTTAGATATGTTAGGCGAATTGCCATTATTAACAATACAAAATTATCAGTAGTTTCAGCAAGAAGGAGCTGGTCCTCACAACGCCCACCTTGTAAAACGATATTAATTTAGATGTACGCTTTCAAAATTCATGACTTGGTACGTTTGGTCCTGTTCATTGGCCTCCGCGATCGCCATGTTTAACGCCTATGGATTACTTTTACATTAATGTTGTTTATGCAACTTTAACGGAAAATATTGAACTTCTTCGCTATAAAATCAAAAATATTTTCAACTCTATTTCGAGACAAACTATCCTAAAGGCAGTGGACGAAATGAATTTGAGGACTAACCACTACTTCATACATAACGGCACGCATTTTAAACAATTTAAATAATTATTTATCTGGTGTTTTAAATTTATTGTCATTTCGTTATTTTATTAGACCTATAAAATGTTGGGTCACTTTTATTTATATTATAATTTCAATTGTTTTTCAGAACACTCATGATTTTATAGATTATTTATGCAAATTTTCAAATTTCAACAAGTTTTTTGAAAGAAAAAAGGGATGTTGGTTACCAATCTGAAAAGCTCATTTTTTTATCTGTCTGATGGTGTAAAAATCCAATATGGCGGCCATAAGAAATAAAAAAGTTGACTATCGCAACTTGAAATCTAGAAGGCTTAGAAAATTTCTGTTGACGTCATCAAACCCAGGACGGTCAACAACATAAAGTTACCAAGTTTAAATGAAATAGCGTCAATGGTAGGGAAGATAATAATATTTTTCTAAAATCACATTTTTCAGTTTTTTTGTAATAAATCAAAAACCAATCAAAATATCCAGGATTTCTTTTCAGATTCTTAATCGTCATAAAAATGTGCAACTTTTCTCTAATTTAACCGACCTTGTATATCTTACCGTTTCCAAGATAGCAATGGTGAGCATCGAAAAAAGCACCACCCTGTATATCGATATAATTTCGATATCGATATTCGATATCGAAATTTGGATATCGCCCACCCCTACTTAACAACTTTGAAAGATAATTAAATTTGCTACAAGAAAGTGTAAAAATATATAGAGTGATCCACTTAAAAACAAATGACTAACATGCGTTTAAAGTTTAGCAAAATGGACCGAGTATAACGAACACCCTGTATATTATTTTAAAAATGTAACTAGTCAACAATCAATATGACACTATTGTCTAATAAATTACCAAAATAAATTGCTCTGGTGTTGTTACGTTAATAAATATAAATATTTTTATAAAGATCTGCATCTGTCAAAATTTAAAAAAAAAACGTTAATAACTCAAAAACGGTTCATTTTAGACATAAATAACCTATAATATTTTTGAAATAGAATTTAATATTACATCCAAAAATCACAAAATATTTAGGGTGTTCCGTATAAAAAAACAATGTTTAGTATCAGAGCGCAAAAACAAAACACTGTATAGTTGAAAATAATTTTAGGTTATGTAGTAAATGATTACCAACAACTTTTATATTTAACTGTTTTTTTAATATTATTACTAATAACAGAGCTATCGAATAATTCGTCTTGGCTGGGACACCCTGTATAGGGTAGTCCGAAAGTATGGAAGCTGTAACGGGCGTAGTTACAAGTTTTATGAAAATTTTTTTGTATGAAAAGTGTATGGCAAATTGTTAGCTACATTTTGATGTACTTCAATCTATTTTTCGGCTAACCGTGTACAATTGACAGGCAATCGTTATGTTTTTTTAAACAGTAACCTATATTTTTTTTACTGTAATTGATAAAAGAATTTTTTTCTCTTTTCAACCATATCAAGTTTACTTAGTGTTACATAAGAAAATATTTGAGCAAAATGAGTTTCAAAATTATTTATTATTTTTCACAAAATCGTTGTATTTGATTAAACAAAACAGGATCTCTGTAGTAATTGACAGTTTTTAACATGTCTAATTGTCTTTTATTATGTTTTAACGAAAAATCATGATTTTATGAGCATTAAATTAAAACGCCTTGAATACACTTTCACAGAAGCTATTCGACAGAACGTCCATATTTAATTCAATACTCACAAAATGATTTTTCGTTGAAACATAATAAAACACAATTAGACATGTTAAAAACTGTCAATTACTACAGCGATCGTGTTTTGCTTAGTCAAATACAATTTTGGAAAATAATAAATAATTTTGAAACTCTTTTTTTTTTATATTTTCTTATGCAACACTAAAAAAACTTTATATGGTTAAAAAAAAAATTCTTTATCAATTAAAGCAAAAAAATTATAGGTTGTCCTTTAAAAACACTGGACCGTCGCCTGTCAGTTGCACATGGTCAGCCGAAAAAACAATTGAAGTACGTATGTCAAAATGTAGCTAACAATATAAACTATTTTTTCACAAAACTTGTATTTACCCTGTTACAGCAGCGTTTCCATACTTTTGGACTACCCTGAATATTATTGTTTTTATGTTAATTTTTGATCAAGTCGGTTATTCCAACAACACTAGCATCAGTCTTTTAACACGAACAAGTTGCTGTTTTGTAATTGATGCTGTTATGGTTTACTGTTAAAATATTAGTTTTATGTATATTTTGATTTCACGAACAGCTGCTTCCTTTAGTTAATTCCAAAATTGATGTTCTACTGTCTCTTCAAAATTTTAATAAAATTTATAAAAATCTATCAGGTAACAATGAGTTTTCTTAAAACTGATGGAATACAACATAATAAGCAAAATATTTAGAATATATTTTGATTTTGAATAAATATGGTATTTTTAGGCAAAACAATTTCAGGTCCAAATAGGTATATGGATAGTTTAAATTTTTGTCTCCTTAAAATAGTTTTGATTTTAATTAATCTTGTAACAAAACTATGCTGATAAAAAATACCAGCATGCACCAACAGAGACTCAAAAAAAGATTTTTGAAACAATAACACAGCGTACTTACATGTAAGGAATGCATGGTGGTTGTGTTTCTGCTAGTGCTTGTCGATATGCCCTAAAGCTAGATGAACTGTCAATTAAAGCACAATATTCCTTTAAACCTTCCTGGACATGTTTTTGCCATTCCAATCTTCGAACTGGTGCTGAATCCAAAGCAGACAACAATGCCAAATATGAATTGAAATTATTTATTTTTCGCAAATGCTTCATTATCTTAATAAACTTCATAAAATACTTTTCCCTATCTTTGGCCTCTGCACTTAAAATTCGTGTTCGAGCCCTGTCACAAAAATAAATGTCAAAGACTAGATAATCCACATTATTGTATATACCACTTACCAATATGACATTTTATTAAAATGTTCAGTAAACCTTGTAAGATTGGGACTTCTCTCTTCATTTTGCTCTTGAGCCCAAATAAGAACTTCAGGAATTTCAATTTTCATAAAAAGGTCTGCATCTAACAAAGTCATCTGTTCCGCAATTTGCTCTGATTTAAAATCCAATAAAGAATAAGATCTAGAAGACAAAGTTAGACTGCTTTGATAATTTGTCAGTACTATACAGCGTTTCTGGGCTTCGAATTTTTCTAAATGTTTAACACGTAATGCCTTTGCCAAAGTTAATTCCCCACATGATATTAATTGTTGAACAAAATCCATTAAAACCAATTGCAATTCTTCTTTTAAATCAGCTGGACTAAAAATAAATATAAATTAACCCCAAATTAATAGTTTTATGAAATTACCTACGTTAGATCATTGACAACACGAACTATCAGTGCAAAAGATTCTCTTGATCTTGGCTTTTGATCGGGTTTACAATAGAAATGATCGTATCTTCGTATAAGTTTATTAATAAGTTCCAATGGTAAAATAAATGTTCTATATGTAGTCAGAAATGCCTCTTGATATGTAAATACTAAAACATAATTATAAACAAATAAATATACAGTTAGTGCCTTCTCAAAGGTAAACAGTGAACAAACATATTTCGTCCCTATTTATTGTTTAATACTCTAATTATTATTCAACCTTTCCCTGCACATTTATATTACAATTTAAAACAAAATATTTACAGTGAGAGACACTTATTGTGATTGTCTGTTATTAAAATTAGCCACTTAATACAATAAAATGTAGAAAAACCAATACAAGTCATTAAATTACACTGTTTTCATCTTTTTCATAATCATATTTTTTAATTAAAGAATCAAATTTCAAACATACTTTTACATTACAGAATTACGTTTTTAATATTTTTTCTTGAGCAGTTAGTAAACTGATTTGACTACCATACATTTTATAAAATACATTTAAAAAAAAAAACTTACCTACACAATACATAATGGTAAACACAAACATATGTATATGCTTTTAAAATTATGTAGATTATTTAATAACTGAAATGATATGTTAAAATTAAAGTTTGTTTTGTTTGGAAAACTATACAAATGTCTGACTTCCAAAATATATTTGTTTAACAGAATTGCCATTGATTAAAATCAAATCTGAATTTACAAATGTGATTACAATGAGCAACGTGACTGTGCTTCAAAAAATTATGTTTATATTTAAGGAAAATAGTGCATTCTTTTAATGTTAGAAAAACAACAGAATATTATAATACATTTCAAACATAATTTTCATGTTAATTATTTTTAACTTCCATTATTATTCAAATTATATAAAATATTATTAATGATAATAAACAAATACACACTTTTAAGCGATTCATTTTAAATGTAATATAAAAACAGTTTACTTAAAAACCATCCATCAAAACTGGTCTAATTTTTCTACTAAATAGTCTTCATAAATAATACGTCAAGTGATATTCAATTAACCCATCTATAGTAAATATCGTATTGTTTAAACACAGCACATAAAATAATACGTAAGACTTACTAATATGTTGGTCATTTTGAAGCCTGTTAATATACAACATAAGCCAGTGTTATCCTTTTTGTTTTGTGCCCCCCTTTTCTACAATAAATTTTATTACGCCCCCCTTTCCATATCAATTTTTATTGCGCCACCTTTCCAGTTTTTTTCTTGCCAAAACCCTATTTAGTTTTAGTTCTCAACCGTCATTTGACCGTGGGTATTATTTTTAAAATGTATATTTTTGTTCGTGCTTTTTTTTGCTAAGGTAAACTTAAAAGCATATTATATCTAGCAAACTACCTATTAGGCAGAACCTATCATATGTATGGCTGCTGACATTTTTAGTATGCGTTTTATGTTATTGCTTTTTTGTTGTTTTAATAAATAGTTTTGCCTTCAATTTCCATTTTTCTTTATGCTTTCCTAAAGAGTGTGCCCCACAGATTGAGTATCACTGGCATAAACCACAATACTATACATATCATCTTTTGATTAATAAATACCCACATCTTACAGCTTAAATATTATGAAATGACAATTTTAAATATTTGAATTATAATGGACGACATTCAAAGAGACAGTACTAAAAATAACAGCAAACATATGTGGGAAAAGTAATTATAACAACAACCTGAAAAGGACGAAGTGGTGGAACAATGATATAAAGAAGCTAGTAAAAGAAAAGAAAATAGCATGGAAAAAATTTACCCAATCAAAAACAGAGAATGATAGAGAAGTATACAATAGAAAGAGAAATACAGTAAAAGAAGCAGTCAAAAAGTCAAAAATCGAAACGTGGAAGGAATTCGGTAAAGAGATAACAGAATTACACAAAATTGACAATAGAAAGTTCTGGACGAGAATTAAAAGACTAAGAGGAAATAAAAAGAAAGAATTAAAAGTAATAAAAAACAAACAGGGACAAGTACAAACAGACACAAAAGAAATACTAGAAACGTGGAGGGAACACTTCATAAGCAAATACCACATGATAATCCCAGAAGAAGACATAAACAGAGTAGAACAAGCAGACCACCAACAAGAAATTAAGAGGGAAGAAGTAAAAGACGCAATAGGAAAAGTCAAAATTGGAAAAGCAAGTGGAGAAGACAACATAGTACCAGAGATGATCAAATGGCTGGGAGAAAAAGGAATAGACTGGATATGGGCAATATGCAAAGAAGCATGGGAGAAACAAGAAATACCCAGGGACTGGGAAAACAACTTACTAGTACCAATATACAAGAAAGGAGAACAATCACAATGTGAAAACTACAGACCAATCTGTTTAGCTCAAACTAGCTACAAACTGTATACAAAAATCCTAGAAAAGAGATTAAGAGAGCACGTGGAAATAAAACTTGAAGAAGAACAAGCAGCTTTTAGACCAGGAAGACAGACAAGTGATAATATATTTATTATAAGGAATATAATAGAAAGAAAAGTAGAAGAAGGAGAAGAACTCTACCTAACATTTATAGACCTAAAAGCAGCCTTCGACACGGTAGACAGAAGAGAAATATGGAAAACCCTGAGAGAAATAGAAATACCTAACACCCTAATAAATGCAATTAGAAGCACGTATCACACAGTAAGAGCAAAAATACAAATTGCAGGACAAAGATCAGACGAATTTAGAATGAACAAGGGAATAAAACAGGGAGACAGTCTAAGCCCACTATTATTTATAATATTCATGGATAAGATAGAGAAACGAATTAAGGAAAAACATAAACAACTGAACACGGCAATTGGGTACAGAAACCTAGAAATAATTACATTAAATAGCCTACTATACGCAGACGACATAGTGCTTATAGCAAATACCAGAAACAAAATGCAAAAACTAGTGAATGCATGGACCGAGGAAATAGAGAGCATGGGAATGGAAGTGAATATAAATAAAACAAAAACAATGATCATAAACGAAAAACAAAAAGACCCTCAAAACATCAACAAAATTAAATGTAAAAACAATGAGCTAGAAAGAGTGACAACATATGAATACTTAGGAAGTATAATAACAGAGGACGGGAGAATAGACGCCGAACTAACAAACAGGGCAAACAAATCAACAAAACTCTATTATTCACTAAACAAATCAATATTAGGACACAAAGAGATAGACAAAAAAGTGAAAATGAAAATACACAATATGATAACAATACCGATAATAACATATGCAGCGGAAAACTGGACAATAAAGAAAAAAGATGAAAATAAAATAAACGCCATGGAAATGAAACACCTCCGGAAAATAGCTGGGAAAACAAAATGGGATAGGATAAGAAACGAAAACATTAGAGAAATGACAGAACAAGAACCAATAATAGATAAAATAAAAAAGAAACCACTTAACTGGTATGGACATGTCATGAGAATGAATCCAGACAGACTTACAAGAAAGATAATAGAAATAGGAAAACCAGCCAAAAAACAAAGAGGGAGACCAAGAAGGAAATGGATGGATCAAATAAGGGATTGGGGAGCAGAAAGAGGAAAAACACCAGAAGAAATGAAAATTCTTGCAAAAAACAGAATGGCATGGCGAAAATGGACTCGGGATACGAGACTAACCTCCGACGCCTGAAAAGGCAGAAGGAGACGAGAAGAAGAAGAAGAAGAATTATAATATTACAAAAACGAATCAAAATTGTATTTATATCGCTTATAACATTGTGAAAGATCTCATTACACCATTACAGGAAACAAGGCAACAAGGAAAAAGTAAATTTTAAATTTTAAACTGCAATTTCAGTTTCTAAAATTTTTAAACACATTTACTTGATGACTTAGGATACGTCAGTTAAGAAGTGTGGGTACTAAATTTTGTTGTTTTTAACTTTTTTTTAAATATTCAGTTACTTGAAGGTGTGTTATTTTGGACGGTTCAATTTTTTTTCCAAACATTGTGAACTTTCCTATCAAAAACCTTTTATAAGTTAGAGATTGATACAGTATGTGATAACTAAATGATCAATAAAATAAAAAAGATCTTATTTCCTTTGTTAAATATTAGCAACATACCATTTTCTTTTTCCTCTACAGAAAGACGCATGCAAAATACATACAGAAATATTAGTAGTGGTAGTAGAAATTAAAAACATTGAAAATTTCAACTTTTCTACTAACCTCCATTTTTAGTGGCTTTTGTGGCCATAATTATAAGTGCATCGACTTGACCTCCTCTAATTTCTGGCCCATCTTCCTCAGATTTCTTCAAAACCAAATGTTTACCGACATCAAGTTCTTCTATAAGATCTATATCACAAGTATTAAAGTCTCTCCTCTCTCCTCGTTCTTCTTTCTTTTCTTCACTCGCTTTAGGTGTGATTGAACTTGTGGTATGTTCCAATAAATCAGGCAGTGATTTACCTGGGGACGTTTTACGTTCTGGAATGGTTGTAGTTGGTGACATTGATGGTTCCGATATGTTGGACTTTGTGCGTGCTCGTTTTGGAGGTAGAGCTGGAGGGATACCATTATTTGTTGGTGTTATAATTGAATTTGGTGACCTTAACGGTGATGGTGTTGAACTGCAATTACAAATAAAATCAAATTACCATTCCTTACATACATTATGCGTAATTGCATCTGGTTAAAGAAATAATAAGCAAATTATACGAGTATGAAAATTGTATGTTATAAAATAAAACCAACCTGCGATCTCCACTACAAGGTTGCAATGACAAAGTTTGCATACGTGTAGCAATAAGACTAGAAGTATGAGAACTATGACTAAATGTGCATGACTGCGTTGTAGGCATTCCAGGAGATGATGGTTGAGGCCATTGCCCTTGTACCATGTGAACTGAATGACGCATAAATTCTTGATCATTAGCATGTGAACAGTTTCCAAACATCTCCATGTACGCCATAACTGAAATATAACCATTGTTTAATTTCTTTCATAAAACATACATAATCCTTTATTTAACTTAAATGGAATTAAAGCTTTGCTGGCAAATTAAAGCAAACCATCTACGATCTACGGCATCAAAAACAACTTAAAACTTGCAATGGTACACAACAGTAATCCTTAATATTCTTCATAAAAACTATTTTTTATGTCAGCACAATTTTAATTACACAAGAAAACTGCACACATCTCACTCAAAATACAGACTGTAACATAAAATAGGCCCACTACAAGTTACTTTTTAATGAACTTAATCTTAAATAGGGATCAAGGAAAGTAAAATATATGGAAAATTCGTAACCTTTTACAATTCACAATTATGTTTTTTTTTTACAATAAAACTGTTTTAATTAATATTAGGCTAAAATGAACCCATAATTCTAGTTTCTAGTTTACAAACAAGCAATCCTTGGTATTATAATTGGCCATAATATATTACTACATGATGTTTAAATTATTAGAGTAAAATACAAATTTATTGATTGTCTAACACTGTTTCTCAACCCAAAACTTACCGCTGACCGAAAAATATTCAATTTTTGTTTACGTGAACCGGTGACGATATTATTTTCGTTGTACTAGCTTTAAATTGATTGACAATAAATATAAGCTTGATATTTTTTAAGTTTTCACGGACCGGTTAAATAAGGTCCGGTACCGGTACCAGTCGACGGACCAGCAGTTGAGAAACACTGGTCTAACGCCAACCATAACAGTTACTATTTATATTCAGTTGTAATTTCTAATTAAAATTTTAGGTCCATATCTGAACCGATTTAGACAATTTTTCTGTGTGAAGAAATTGATAAAATTTCAAAACATATTTTGTCCACTTTTACTTAAATAACAAAAAACAATAATTTTATTTACGGTTATTATGAAAGTGAGATCCTTAATACACAGTATTTAATCTATCTCAATTATCTATGTATACCGGGTGATTCAGTTTGACTGTCGCACCCCTATATTTTTTTAATTATTGAAAATAAACCCAACAAACCTTATATTTTTGGAAACGGCGACAAATTCTCTATTAAATGATGTGCATTTGTTATCTCTACGATGACGTATGTCAAATTCCCGATAGGCAACTGTTTTTTTTTAAATTACATAGTATACATTTTTTGGTTGATTCGAATAGAGAATTTAAGTCTGAATCCGACCATGTATTAAAAAAGTATGCATACATAAGAAAATTTTCGAGAAAAATCAGTTCAAAGGTTATTCAAATTATAGCAAACAGTCTATTTAACATAACAAAAAACGATCAAATCTTAAAAATTATACTATAACTATCAATGGATATGTAATAAAAATTAATTTTTAATAAAAATAAAAACAAATAATAAAAGTTGACATAAAAAATTAGACTCTAAAAAAAGCTGTGTAACTTTCTATAAAGCATGATGGGCTAAATCGTCCTATTTTTCAATGTAGATTCACCTGTAGAAACTATGCTACATCGTTCAGAAACACCCTGTATATCTTTAAATAATTACATAATGCAAATATTTCTGTAATACAATGATAAAAATTCAAATGTATTTAAATCAAGACCAAAGAAACCCATCAGTCTGGGACTATCTGGGTAGTACACAGTTTGGTATGGTATTTTAAAAGATTTACAATTTCAGTGATCAAAATTGCATATTCTGATGTACAATTTTACAAAGTCTGTTGATTGTCATTATCACTAATTTAGCTAATGTAAAGAGTATTCTTTAGAGACCTCTTGACCATTATCCCGTCATTCTTTTATATTATCACTAATGTATCACATGCATTAGCAATGACAAATTTGTTTTAATAAGCTTGCCAAATGATGTAAAAAGTTGACAGGTCAACCATGCTAAATCCAGAATTCTCGATAGGAATCTTTAAAGCTGAATGAAGAAAAAAAAATATTTTATTTCACAACTGATTTACAAGTAGGTACACCAACAAATAGGGTTTCTAGTCAAATGTTTGGGTGGTAATCCCCCCTTGAATTAAACGAATGCACATATTCATGAAATTTCTACAAAGGCCTTTTTTGATCTATAAGAATACTACAAAGCACTTGTAAAACTTGTATGCTCCTGTTTATATTAATGTTAAGGTAATGATACATAAATGAAGAATTACTGGTATTTATCAAGTGTGTTTACATATAGTTTTTATAAGACTAAAATTTATATTAAGAAACTGTTGACTACAAAAGAAATCACGTAACACATATCGGACTGCTCATGTAATATTATGTTTACTTGCCTTGTATATATTGGAGCGCTTACGTGGATTAACAAGCTTTTATCAGAACATTGCATCAACTTCTACATCCACATCATTGCAATAGTCCGATATGTGTTAAAAATAGAGATTAACACAACACAAAATATTAAAATCAAGCTAATATCTCTCTCTAAAACATCAGATTAAAACAAATAAATTCTTATTTCACCAATCTGAAAATATTAAACAAAACATTCAAAAGCAACAAAATTCTCAACTCTGCATATATTGCTCTTAGTTTTACTAAAAAATTGCATAAAACTAAAATAATTAATGACGTGCAAAAGATTTAAAAATTAAGATTGCTTGAGAAAAATGTGTATATTTAAAAACTGCAAACAAAATTTAATAGCTTCTGTGTCACTAACAGAAATTGATTGTTTGGCTCATATATAGCAAAACAAACATGTTAAAAATATTTTAAAAAAACATTGATACTTCGTAGCATTTCTGACTTACCAGAGTAAGCTACTGACTGGAACACTATGGACAAATTCAGATATATTAACAAATGAAATATTGTTTAGGTTTTGACTTTTAGTGATATTCATCACACTTAAAATTCAAAACTGTAACACTTTATTTACTGTTTCCAATAAAAATTTCGAAAATTAATGTACAGTTGATTCTCTATAGCTGGGTACTGCTTGTTTATTGCCCAGTTAATTGGCCCTGATATATTACAGTTAATCCCCCATAACCCAATTACAATTGTCAAGAAGCACTAATTACCTTATGAACACAATTCTTTTAATCTCCTTTTTTGCAAGTATAAAGTTGTACTTTTATTACACGTTTAAATTATTGAATTTAAACAACCAATTTGACTTGAAACAAATTTGATTTAATACATAACATTTAAACAAAAATGTAACTCTTTCATAATGTTATTTATTAATTATTATGACCAAATATTGAAACACCAAAAACAGATTTTTATTTACTTATTTTAAAAAAATTTGGACTTCATATTTGAAAAAAATTGGCAAAAAACTTAAACAGCACAATTTTACACGACATTTACCATTATACCTTATTATCAGTGCACTAAATATTAGCTTACTATTTGTTAAACAAAATATATTAATATTAAACACTTACTATGTCTCTTTTTTGGTGGTAATGGTGGAGGGCGACCATCTTGGACACTTTGTCGACTCGAACTACTAGACATATTTTGAGATTGATGCATTTGACAGGTTACTAACAGTTCTCCACCTGAATAAAGCAAAAACAAATTAAAAATCTCATTAGTACAATACCACCATCACAAATTTTACAATACATAAGGTTTGTTCCAGCACCACTATTTACTATCCCATACTATCAGGATTCTGCACAGTATCGACATTGTGTTCCAGCAGCGTTTCTGATAGTTCACCGGACAGTTAGTCGGTTGTTCCAGCTGCAATCTAACTAATTTTTAACTAGTTTATGGACGGTCAAACCAGTACATGGATTAGGAAAAGAACTATGCTGGGATGATTACATGCATGTGCTATTTATAATTAACGTGGCCTCTGCTAGCTATGCATCGCCCTTCCAAGCCTATATAGCACTGGTTTCTTAAGATGTTGATGCTTGCGGTGAGCAACTTTCTATGAACCCAACAGACACAAATGTCATTTACAGTTAGGCATGTCGTTAAAGTGTTCCGGCAGTGGTTAATACATTTCTTATTACGTAATTGACGAATGCGCAAAAATCAGTTTATGAACCAGTAATAAATTCGTCCTTAACTAGTTACTGGAACAAACCTATAAATAATGTTTCAAAACGATTCTTAATTTTTTTAAATTTTTAAACAAAACATTTCAATTTATCTTGTTAAGCAATCAAAATAAAAGTTTTGTAGATGAATAAAATTCTGTGTTTACATTGTTGGGGATTTCTCTATTTCATTATTTTTATGTTAACCGTTTAACTATGGACCTTGAACAGGTGGAATAAACTAACACAAGTAAATCGTAAATTATAGCCTTTTTGGGCCTTTACATCTAATAGCTTAATTAAAAATAACCTAACTATTTTCCTAGAATCTCTTGTCGAAATGCAAAACCTGTTTCAAGACTCTTATCTTGTAATCAGTTGTAATTTTATTTATAATAAATTTATGATGAGATTTAAAACTGGCATTGCATTTCGACAAGGGAAGCTTCAAAAAAAGTTAAAAGATTTTTAATTAAGCTAATTTATATTAATATAAATGAAGGATTATCATTAACATGTGCTAAAAGGCAACAACAATTAATTTGTGATTTCTAAATTATTTTTATTTCAAAATTGTAGTACACTCGTACAAGTAATCGAAATTTCAATAGTTAAAAAAATTTAAAATGACATTACATCAAAAAGTTTAAACCTAGTCGCACAATAACGTGCAGCTGTATGCAGTAACATAATTATATTTATCAAATTTTTACAAAAAAAAATGGCATTTTAGATATAAGTATACTCTACTCTATGCACTATACTTGTAATGCCAAAAATCAATGTAAAATTACAAAAAGCTTAAAGATACCATACAAGTTTGAAAGTAACATATTTCAACTTACCCAAGTTATCTTCAGGTACGTTATCATATGGTGAAGGTTGTCTATCTTGTTTTCTTTTCGTTTTCTGTGGAATAGCAGGGGGTGTCTCTTGTGGTTTAACTCTACAATCAACTTCACCTATTGTCACTGACGATACATGACTATTCGATGTGGTAGCACTCATCTCTCTAACAGAAGTTTCAGTCTTTGAATGACTCTCTGTCGAATTAATGGTACAACTCTTTTGTACAGTATTATCCAATTTCACTGCTTCTGTTATCATACTTGATGAATGTTTGGAATAAGATTGTTGTGTACTAAACTGAGAACTTACTGTACTTTGTTGAGAGCTTCGTTTTGAATAACTTGAATTTCGTTGTGAATGCATAGAAACGAAACCTGAATCGGTGTTTGATAAACGGTTTATGTCTGTAGCGGCAATATGTAATTCGTTTGACTGACTGGTAGTTGGCAAAGTTGTAATTACAGCGCTACTTAATACTGGATCTTCCCAACCGTTAGCACCTGCAATTTAAAAAAATCACAATTTCACTAAAAAATTAATAAATGCAGAAACACATCAAACAATGCAATAAAATTTACTGAGACTTTGAAAATATAAAATTTGCTTTATCGAAATAATTTTTTTATCAAAAATATTAAAATTTGGAAACAGTTGAACTACTTTTAATTTTTCTTATGCAGTGTCATTCAAAAAATGTGCAACAAATAATTTAGATTTTTACTATTATACAAAAAAATGAAGGGATGGACAACGCATTAAACAAAAGAACAAGAAATATAGGAAGAATATTTAACAGTTTATCATGTTAAGCGCCTCCATGTTAAAAAATGTAGGTTTTTTTGACCACTAATTTTTTTTAAATTAACGTTTCTAAATTTCCCTTAAGTAGTATACAAAATTTTCACCACAAAATAATATTTTAACCCGTTTTTAAACAAAAATTGAATTGTATCCATTTGGATACAGGCGGCCCATGGGGAAGAAAATAGTGTTTCACCACTGTATCTTATTGCTACGGTGACCATCCGTACTGTATTTTAAGGCGCTGTACTGTATAATTTAAAAAGAAATAAATGTACTGTATTTTATTTTTTTGTACTGTATGTACTGTATTTTTAATGTAATGAAAATTGTGCTAAATATAAATTTCAGAAGTTGTAAAAATTAAGTTTTTAAATTTTTTTTATAGTTTTATTATTTTAAAACAGAATTTTTTAATATTGTTGAAAATAAAATACAGTTCCTATTTAGTTTTTACAATATTTTGTTTAATTTGCCATGAGTACTGATTGTTCGCCAGGGGTGCCCAACCTTTTACATAGCGCGAGCCACAAACATATAATTCAATATAATTTCCATCTTCAAAATTCGTGAGAGCAAAAATATAAACAAACTTCATCCACATTTTTTATTCTGTTCTTCCTAAAACACATTTTTTGTTCCGCTTTTTAAAAAAATATATAATCGTGAAAGCAAAAAAATGTAATCCACCTTTTGTACTGTATTTTTGTCTAGAAATAATGGTCACCGTACTTATTGCACGTTACTACCTACTTACTAACTATTATAATTCGAAGGTAGCACGTAAACAAATAATGAAATAGTTACAAGATTAGTTAACCCCTACAGTAAAAGATTACCAAAAATACAGTGTTCTACAAATCAATACTATGCTAACATTCGATGTTGTCGCATTCATTCATATTATTACGAAAAAGTTAGTTGTATAGTAAAAATAAAGTGTTCATATTTACATTATGTCTTATGAAGAAGAGCTCAATTATATAGTTTTATTTTTATATCATTTATGTGCTTTTATTTTTGACAATAATTATAAGTTGTTAATTTGATTTTTGTATGAATAAATTTGTACCATAAAACTTTATTTTTCTATTTTTTTTTATATCAATGTGGGTAAAAAAATCGCTGGCCACCAAGGTTTTCTGGTCCACTGGGCCATCCTTAAACCATTTCTGGTATAGTTATATGTAATACATGTATGTTTAAGAATACAGGCAGCCGAATCTAAACGTAGGGTGTTGTATCCAAACGGATACAGGTGGCCCATCGGGCCAAAATGATTTGTATCCATATGGATACAAATAGCGCTTAACGTGTTAAGAACAACGGAAATAGAAAAGTCCCAAAACAAACAAAAAAGGAAGTGGTAAAAAATGTAGTAACTCCAGCACTTTTATACGGAAGTAAAAAGTGCACTCACAAATAAAAATAGTAGGCGTATGAATGCAACAGAAATGATTTCTGAGAAAAATCCAAGGAAAAGCTAAAAAGATCGAATTGGAAATGAAACATCCAATAAACAATTAAAGATTAAATCAGTTGAAACAAATATACAAGAATAACAGCTGGGATGGTTGGGTCACATTTTAGAATGAAAGAAGAAGGTTAACCAGAAAAACCTATAAAGCAAGGTCTCAGGGAAAACACAAAAGAGGTAGGCCAAGAAAAACCTGGCAAGTCATATGTTAAGTAACAAATGTGTCATACATGAGTCACACATGTATAAAATGTCCAGGTTCATGTTAATCGACCCATTTGGGTTATAAAAAACCTTGTATGAAAATGGCATTAGCAAGAACATGTTTAACAAAACATGTTTTTGGTGAGCAATTTTATTCATGTCATACTAGCTATACGTAGATGGAACTTTGCCGCTAAAAGTTTATTTCTTACATAATCAATAGTCCAAACATACATAAAATTAGAAATTATACAAGTATACAAGTACATATCTCCCGTAATCATCCAAGGTAATATGGAAAATTTTGCTTGTGGCCGGATTAAATACATTTAGTCATTGACATATTGCTAAACCATTATTTGTAAAAATGATTTTATTTGAAAACAGTAAGATATTAATTAATTTTTCTTTTAACATTTTGCAAAACTATTGCTTAAATACCTTATGTCCATTGTTAAACCACTCCTTAAATGAATGAGAAAACCTCTTAAGAATGTTTGTGAAATGTAGAAAAATAAGTTTGTTCAATTGTTTTTTACTATGAACTCTCTAAATCTTTACCAGATCATTTAAAACAATTTTGCACAATTCCAGTGCTAATAATCAGCATACTGCACCTTAACAAACACTTGTTTTTACTCTTATCATACATATGAAAAGCTATAAATTTAATATTTTATGGGAATCACCTGAGTTCCTGCAGAACTATACATTTAAAATTTTAAAAGAAACACCGTATATCCTAGCCATAATTGTGATCGACAAATCAATCTGTTCAGTTTATTATCCTTGCCTAAATTTAATAAAATAACCAATTTTAAACAAGGAAATTCCTATGATTCGTTATTTTTTGAGATAGGAGTGAACCTTTATCAAATATTGATACAATATTATAGGAACATTTCCTTCTTCAGAACTGATGACTGTGATATTTAATTAAGTGGGTATTAGTAACATAAATTCATGTGAAATTATTTCTTGACAATGTTTAATACATTCTACAATTTATACATTACTCTAATTAAAAGTTTGGGGGTGTTGGAAATTTAAGCTATTACCCAAGTTCTACTTTAAAAAAAACATAGAAATGTTAATCTTTTAAACAAAAATCTAGTTCTCCACTCAACTGTCTTTCAAATTTGCTATAAGATGATTCAATTTATTAATCCAACTTTATGAAAATAAAAGTTACTTGTTTGCATCAATAACAACATTGAAATTTACATGTCAAGTCTCATATTTCTTAAAATGATGCAAATTGTTTTTGAACATGTTTCGCTCACATGTATCATATTAATTTACATTTTGCTAGATTTTAGCCATGACCACTTCCAATTTATGTTGACAATTAAATAAAATGGATCCTTGAAAAACTGTTGTTACATTGCTGTTACAATATCTCCAAACTTTATCAAAAATTCTTAATAACTCGAAAATTGTTGCAGATAGGTATAGGAAACGCTAATACAGATTGATGCAGAATTTAATTTTGCATTAGAAAACGAAAAAAAAAATTGTGCATGGTATTTGAAAAAAACAAGTTTTAGTGGTCTGAAGTTGTATTCAAAGAAAATTAAATTTAGGACACCCTAAAAATAATGCACCGATTGCAAAAATTCCAGTATGAACTCCAAGATTTCTTCTATGCATAGTTTAAATTTAAGCGTTTTTTCTTCAAAAATGGCGGCAATAGATAATATTAAGCATCATGATGAAAATCAAAAAATTTTCAAAAAAGTCCAAAAATCTAAAAAATTACTGCATTTAGGTATAGGGAATGCTATCTAAAGTCCCTCTAAAATAACGTATTAAATCCAAAAATTCAATATAAAATAGACCATTGTATTTGAAATAGGAAAGTAGACGTCAACTTCCGGTATATCCGGAAGTGTCGCCATCTTGAAAATATTTTCATTTAACAGATCATATGCCATTATCGTCATAACCAAAATTTCATATCAATACACTTTTTCATTCTTCATATATTTTTAATGCCCGGTCCCAATCAATCACCCTCTATATGCATGGTGTTACATATTAGAAAAAAACCGAAAAGTTCAAAAATTTTGTCTTAAAATTTAAAAAAAAAGTTTAAACATTTTTTTAGCATTCTGTAATACATTGTACACATTCATGATTATTTATTTGAAAATTTAAAAAGTCATGCGGTAAGGGGTTAAAATATGAAATATGAACTTTTTTTTTGTCATCCTGACTATTACTTCACTAAACCTTGGTGGAAACTGTTTGGAAAATGCTGGTCTATTCTATTATTTTGTATTTAATCCCACCCAAAAACATTCAACTACACAACCGCAGCATTTTCCGGGAAGGTTACTGTTGCAGATAATAATGGATTATTGTACATCAATTACAAAATGACTCACCAGGTATATCTGATATGTCATTGTCCATCACTGTATCACTATCAGCATTTTGATCCATGAGAACTTGTATTTCCTCTTCTTCACGTGATTGATTGAGCATAGAATCAAGACTTCCTGCACTGGCAGATAACAGTGAACTGGAATCTTCTGGTGACCTGGACCTTAATATAATTTTAATACATTAATTTACAAAATTTTCACCCTACATAATTTCAGTTAAAAAAGTTTGTGGGTAATTTGAAATTTCACTTTAACTAAAGTAATATAGTCCGCGTCAAGTCTAATGGCGAGCAGTGGGGGTGTTTTGGTGCAGCAGACGCTACAATATGGTCCACAGACCCTAAAACCATTGGCGGGTATACCCATACAACTAAGTAAGTAGGTGTGTTCAATTCCAATTGTGTTTAGTGCGCACCCCCACTGCTCGCCATTAGACTTGATGCAGACTATATCTATGTACCTTTCAAGACTAGAAGCGAAAAGAGAATTATCTGAACTAAAACACTCATCCATAAGTTGATAACTACGATTTCCTTTTTTCTTTGGAGGAAGAGGAGGTGGCGATCCTTTATTATCAGTCTCGGTTCGACAAATGCTGAACAATACCCTAAAACAAAAAATTTACCACAAATATAGGATCTCAATAACAAATAATGCAATTCAACTCATATTCTGCACTCGTACAGTATGATGTGAATTAATTTAAGTAAAATTCTTACCCATCAGGCAATGGTGGTTTAGGCGGAGGACTGGAATCCCTTAATACTGACTCTGAACTATGGCTACTTCTTACCATTCCAGGAACACATGATGTTTGTTCAAGAATTTGTCTCTCACGTGGAGTTAAAGGAATGTCTGGCAAAGAATTTCGTTGTGCTTGTAATTCAAGACTGTTATTTCCATAAGATGCTCTTGGTGTTGTTTTGTAAGAAATATTGTGATGTGATATTTTATCTTGGGCCAGTTTGATTAATGACTAAAACCATTTTACAACATAACATTTTCTGGTGTCTGATGTTAAAACCAGGCTACAGACATTAATAAAATCATTTCTTTTAACAATTAGTAGTATTATGCTGATTTGATAGATGTTTCAGTTCGACACAATTCAAACAGTTAACAAGGTCGTAAGGTTTAATTCGTTTTTTAATAAATTAAATTACATTACAATAGGCTCTCTCAGAGGTGGAGGCAAAAGGGGCGGATGCTTTAAGCCTCACAATTTTAGGATGCCTTTTACAAATTTAGGGGCCTCACAATGTTTAACTCGATCTTTAAAAAACCGTAAGAATTTGAAAAAAGCCGGAGTCATCAGTGTGAATCGGGACGGATTTTAAAACAATTCAATTTTCTTTTTAATCACACTGCCCCGGGCCTCGTGTTTTCTCTGGAAAGCCCTGCATTACAGCATCACGACATATAATTTGGAATAAAATTTACTTTTTAATTTTTTATTTTGATACCCTTTTATTTAAAATCCTTTTACAACAAATTTTGGTGTACGAACAAAAATATTAAGTGGTTATATCTTTCAATAACAACCTTTCACTTGTACAGAAAAAATTAGAAAAAAAATTGTTATTTTGAAAAACTGATTATTTTAGTCCGTTTGTAAACACAGAAATTATGGCAATTAAAAAGTGTGCATATAGCAGTTACCAATTTAATTGACTGTCAATCTTACATCTATAAAACAAGATTCAATTTTGCACACCACAGATACAGATAGCAATTAATTGTTGTCTAGTGTTTACCATCACAGCAAAACACTGGGCCAGCATATCAGTACAGATTCACAAATCGGTTTTATGTAACTGGTCGTTTGTAATTGCAAATCAAGAAACAACGCCAGTACAGTTTGATTTAAGTTCAATTTTAGTTTGGTTTGTAGCCTTGGTTAAAACATTGCATATTTCTTTCTTTTATAACAATGAAATCACGCAAAAATAACACACTCTACCTGCACTGCATCTTCAACTTGAGACACGACCTCTCCAACATTTTCCTGATCAAGTGCTGAACTTTTATCTCCATCAAGTAAAGCATCGTCACACAGTTTTATTAGACGTGCTACACTCTGATACATGTGATGTGTAGCTGATACTATAATATTACTAGTTTCTGCTGAAACTGATGATTTTACAGTCAAATTAATGGCCCACACCAAGTCCAACACGATGGTACCATTTCCAGGTAGCATTTCAAGTTTATTTTTGGAAACTACATCACGAAAATGTTTAAGAGCGACTTGTATCTACAAAAAGTAAGAAAACAATATTTTCAGGTTATAAAAACTTCAGCTATAAATAGGCCTACCATATTTTCGTAAAGTCAAACCTGAACACGAGAACCTTTTTTTTAATTATAAGAGATGGGCAAAAAAGTGGGAGGGGCAAAATGCGCCGCAGGCGATTTTTTTGAATTTTAAAAGTTCAATAGTGTTTTAATGCAAAGTTAGAGTACTTTACCATCATCCAAAATTACAGATTTATGGCAGAATCTTTTCTGATTTTTTTGAATCAGATTGCTCCCACCTTCTACAAAATTATTCATAATAAAGGTAAAAACTTTCACTAATAATTTCTATTTAGGTGCAGGAACTATAAACATAATATTAATATGAATTTAAAAAAGCAACACTTTTCAGTCAGGAATTTTAAAAACACGTAAAAACATCAGCTTGTGATTTTAATTTATTTTATTGTTGCTTGTTCAAATAGCTCAAAAGTTTATAAACAAAAAGCGTACATTAACATTATTATGAATATCTTCAATGGCATGCGTACAGCGTACCCATTAATATGTGCCCACGAAAACGCTTATGTCCGCCCCAAAAGCGTGCAATTGGCAACCCTATACGTTTCACAACAAAATGACTGAAACGCGTTTTTCTTAGTTCCTCGCGCTTGTTGACAGCGCGGACAGATTTCACTAAAAAATCGGCGCGGAATATTTTTTTCAGAAACCGGGACAAATGCGAACGACCGGGACACCGGGACATAACCTCTTAAACCTGGCCAAAAACCGGGACGTGTGGTAGGCCTAGCTATAAAGGATATATGAAAATATAAAACATAATGTTGGTTTACTTAATCATTTAAGTCAAAGTGACCAGATGTTCCGGATTACGCGGCACTGTCCCGGATTTGAGTTGTTTGTGATGGATTAGATATGCAACTTTTTTACCAGTTTTACAGTGGAACAGAGTTGCCGTTCTTACTAAATGTTGCTACAGCTGTTAGCTGGCAATTTTTTGTTATGAAAAAGAGTTTTTTTCAGTTTTAAATAAATTATCAAAGCATTTTTGTTGTACTTTTTTACAATAATAAACGAATAGAAAGTTATATTCAAGATGTTTTAATGAAACAATTAAATAAATTGGTGTCCTCATAACGTGTTTATTAAAGTTGTCCCGCACTACAGCATAAAAAATCTGGTCACTTTACATTTTAGCCTTGTAGCATTTAAATATGCTCTAAATTATATCTCAATAAAAAAATAGTTAATAAATTATAAAATGCTAATAAATCATACTCTATTTTTATTTTTATTTTTATTTATGTTTTAAAATGAAATCAACAAAAATTAGATTGAAATTTAAAAGTGATTATATCAGTAAAAGTAGAATGTGTTTTAATACATATTAAACATGTAGATTATGTTAACTTTCTTGATTTAATTGTTATAATTTTTAGCAGTTTTAGTTCCACAACAACGATTAAAATACAATCTCGCTTAATGCTGAGGATGCATACCTCAGAAGTCATTATAATATTACGTAAAAATTCAACCTGATGTACATGTGTGGTTTTATATTATTTTTTGTACATATAATAACCCTAATTCATTGGACTAATTCTTTCGAAGCATCCTTATTTTACTGATTTGAATATTTCCTGTGATAGCAACTGCTATTAAAAAACTTTAATAAGAGTTGTTTAAGTTAATTTTTGTCAATATTTTCTATTTCAATTAATTCAAATTTGACTACATTCAAAAATCATGACGTAAAAAATCAGCGCCACTGGGGGGTAACGTTCTGAGGGGTCTGTGTTTCAAGGCAAACTAATTTTAAGAAATAAAAATCATCATTATTATTATATAACATTTCACATCAAAACAGTTACCTGCTTTCCTAAAATATCTAATTCATTGGAAGGGCCTTTGTTGACCGGAATGGGCTCCGTTGCATCAGTTTTAGATATCCGACCCTTGGGACTGTTGGCCCGGACTCCTTGATTAGTCGGACTGCGCATTTGTGAAATCTTCTCCAAAAAATCGTCTTTAAAAGAGCGTGCCCTTCTGGCCAGTTTCGTACTTTTAAAGGAGGGTTTGTGCCCCCCAGCACCTGGTCCCGCCAGAGGGGAAGGGCTTGAATTTTCAGTTTCTAATTAAAACAAAATCAACATATTAATTCAAACATATCTAATCTACAAAACATAATGTGCAACATCAATAATTCAATAATATTCCCATAATACTTCATATTTTGTTGTTGTACCATAAAACAACAGATTAAAATAATATAAAATAATACTCAATAAACTTTTAAAACTTCTACATGTTTATGTTTAAAGGATGGTTTATTTAAAAAAAAAATGAGAGTGCCAAGAGTAAATTATACATATTAACCAGGATATAATAAATTAGTAAAATAAAAACAAAATTGAAAACCAGTGTAAGTATATCTACAATGCTGCTAAATCTCAAAATTAATATTTTGAGCTATTCCTTACATTCTTGCAGTTTATTATAAATAATTTCAGTGACAGTGAATATCTAACATTTTGGTGTATGCACACAAATACAGAAACTTCAAAAAGCACATATACGCCTTGAAAGCTTAAAACAAATTTAATTTTAACACGACAAAAGATGTGTCTTACTGTGATTTTTGCGAAGTAGGTACTAATTGTTGACTAAACATTAAATCCTTTGTAAATTCTCAAAATATATCATGTTTACAATATATTAATAATTCAAAATTAAAGCTTGGAACGCAAACTATAAAAGCTATAAAACGTAATTACCTTAAAAAAAAAACTTGTGAAATTCAAACACGATATTTTAAATAACCCTTCGTTTTCTTGCAGTTATGGTTTATATGGTTTATAACAAATTGGCGCAAACAACCATACAATACAATGGCTCGCAGAAACTCACTGGAAGTAACGATGTTCTCATTTAACACTGAAATCTTTAGTTTATTTATAATATAGGCGTGTAAAATAAATGAAAACCTTGTATTTAAACTTTAAAACGGCCACTATATCAACAACCAAATTATCACGGCTCCGAATTTAATTTAAAAAATTAAGCAAAAACTACAATGTTCGTCACACCAACACAGCAACACTCTGCTAAACTATACGCAAATCCACACAGATGTGTTCCACACAGACGTCGCATATTTCGAATTAACATGCTGTTCATTTTCGTCATAAATGTAGTTAGCTACTATATACACACATACATACATGGTCAGTAGTTGGTATCGACTTAAGCAGTCAAAACACATGAGTAAGGCAATGTGACTTATTAAAGTCAATGCGAAGATAGTGGGGGAGATCTGAGATCATTCTTGGTGTTTTACGTAATACACGACGAGTATTGTGTTAATAAGTGATATCAATAACCATGTGCTAAAATAATTTAGCAAAGAAATTTTAAAATATGCCACGCACAAGAGTGGAAATTCGCAAAACAGCCTTCTTCGGGATACAAAAAAAATATAATAGAATTCATACCGTTATATTCCTTTTTTGTTGTTATTCCGATACATTGAGACAATTGTTTACAAATCGTTCTTGCGAAAAATATGACTAATCATTATTAGTTACTTCAGCTTCTAATTTCAAACATAAAATATATTTAAACTATCGTACTAATAAAACGTTATTATTGTAAAATCGCAATTAACTCGATAAAATTTTAAAAATTAATATAGTGCATTGGCACACAAGGACTAATTCACTTTGGCTCAATAAAACGCTTAAACCGATTAAACGAAAATAAAATCCTCATAATCCAATCGCACATGACAAAACAGACGCAGAGCGACTTCGCGATAACTCCCCCAGTTGAGCAGAACCAATTCAGAATAGATATACGTATGTTTCTATTCTGTAAGTTTTTTCCCAACTAAATTAAGCGGAATCCACTCTACATTTAAAAAAAGCAACAAAGAACATTTTGTTAAAAACGTCATTTCATATCATAATATAAACAAGATAAAATAATCTAAAGAATGTAAATCTCTATGTACGATGTACAATATTTACATAAATTAAAAGTTTATGTAAGTGTTATGGATGTAAAATAAGATAGTTTTTTTTTTAACACCATCTATTTAGTAAATTCTATTTAATTTATAGTAGTTACGATACATTAAGGCGGAAATATGCCCTTTCTTATGTCTTAAATAAAAAATTTGTGGACAATATAAGTTGCTGCTAATAAATGATTACTATCATTACAGTTTCAATTAGAGACGAGACGCTTCGTAATTTTAATTGCAACCATATTATCTCTCAATTTAGTTTAACATTTGGTAATGGGTACACTGGTTAGATCAGGCCTGGCCAACAGGCGGCCCGTCATGTTAAATTGTGCGGCCCGCCATGTAAAATTGTGCGGCCCACCGGGCGATTTTGTATTTTTATTGAAACTTTTGTTTCTCGTTGTATGTATACAAAAAATATTAAATAAATGAGAATTTGCATGTCTCATTGTTATAATGCGCAATATGTCAATGAAATAAAGAAACTTGTAACTGCATTTGATAGTCGTTTCTCAGAATTAGCAAAATATGATAAAATGTTTAAAATATTTTCATGCCCATTTCATGTTGACGCCGTGAACAGTGTTCCTGAAAATCTGCAAATGGAGTTTATCGAGTTACAGGGCAACAATGAATTGACACAAATTTTTGCGTCCACATCAAAAATTAATTTTTACAAAAGTTATATTACATGCGAGAAATATTCCAACTTAAGATATTTTGCACAACGAGTTGTAAGAGCTTTTGGATCCACATATGTTTGTGAAACATTTTTTTCGAAGTTGAAATTTACAAAGTGTTCATCACGTGCTTCATTAACTGATGTCAATTTAGAAACCCAGCTAAGATGTGCTACGTCGAATATAAATATAGATTTACAAAAATTAAGTGAAAAAAAGCATAAACAAATATCTCATTAATTAAGACTCGAGAGTTAATTTACTACCTCTGTTCAAAAATGATTGTCTCATTTGATATTTTTTAGTTTAACTTCCAGACGCATTAAAATGCAATCTGGAAGCAATTGAAACTGCTCGTGATTTGTTACGAGATATTTAATAAGTAAAAAATATATTAATTGAATTAAAAACTAATGAGACAATCATTTTTGAACAAACATTTTCACCAAAACGGACATTTTTGAACAGAGGTAGTATATTGAATATAAATAACAATAAAGTTTGATTCATTTTGGATTTGGATTAGGTATATTTTTTAAAAGTGCGGCCCGCTGTAACGTTGCGCGTCATCAAAGTGGCCCGTGAAGCCATTTGAGTTGGCCAGGCCTGGGTTAGATAATAAAAAATGCACAACTGTACTTGACATTTACCAAGTATTGTACATTACCCATCCTACTGAGTGCTGACCAATAATAGCATCATAATGACATAATCTATATACATATATACATATAATTCATCTATAAAACCGCATTTATCTAATAGCAAAAATTACTATGAAATGATACATTGCATGCGTTACAATTTTTACATTATACACATTATAATACATTATACATATTATACTAGGGGCGGCTCGTCTTTAGGGGCCACAGGGTCCGGGCACCACCTGTATTTGTGAAGCTAGCAAAATAATTATAATTTAAAACAATATTTTATTGTAATAATTATATTTTGATTTATTTCCATCACGTTTTATTTTTTAATTTAAAAAATTACTGTAGTATATTCTTACAATATCGTACAACGCGACTTAGAACTCGGCTAGCCCTATTACATACATACGAGTAGAGCACAGTATATAATATGAAGCGCGTGGACTAGCAAACACTACCTGTTTGTAAATGGTGCCTTTCCACGTGAGAGTAAACTACTCTCGATAGCAGCGTCGCCAAGGATACAGCCCCTGAGAGTCTCGCGATTGGCTGTATCCTTGGCGACGCTGCTATCGAGAGTAGTTTACTCTCACGTGGAAAGGCACCATTCAGAGCTGTGGAGTCGGAGTCGGAGTTTAGAAGGATTTTCTGTCGGAGTCGGCGTCGGAAAAAATGTACCAACTTCGACTCCCAGTACAACAAAAAATTGCGAAGTGTTCCTTTGCCGCAAAATTTAGACTCAAATTTGAAATCATTTCTTTATATTACACAAATACACACACCATAAAATGTCTAGTATTTAATTTTGTCGGAGTCGATCTACTAAAATTATTAAGAGTCGGAGTCGAATATTTTTTTAACCGCAGCCCTGGTTTGTTTACCGGCCGCAACGCTCATATTAGGGCCAGTTTGATCGGGCCTGACACTAAGTTTTTACGTACGTAGCGCGCTAGTTTAAAGTTTCACAAGTTTGACCAAGCGTAAAAACGCCCTGTATAATATTTTAAAAATGTAGGTGTTGCAAAGTGTTACATAATCTATTGTCAATCTTATCTCCAAGCGAATTTCTTCAGACTTCTCAAAGTTTTTAAATGTTGAAAATTTTTGAAAATACTGTATTTTCATGAAAATGCAATTTTCACGAGAACGGTTGACTTTAGACCCGTATAACCTTATACATTTTTTGAATTAAATTTAAAGAGGAATCCAAAAATGTAAAAATATACAGGGTGTTCCATAAGAAAAAGTTTAACTTTGATAA
Organism: Elmis aenea; assembly: GCA_947652605.1. NCBI lineage: Eukaryota > Metazoa > Arthropoda > Insecta > Coleoptera > Elmidae > Elmis > Elmis aenea. The sequence goes on along the minus strand of OX393576.1, from coordinate 36,854,029 downwards.
GCCACTCTTTTTTGGAGCACCCTGTATGTTTGAAAATATTTTTAAAATGTAGCCTCTATTGACTTGCATAACCTAACTGCGACAGAAGTTGGAGAATATATGCGGTTTCGCCATAAAACTCTTGGGCCCATTTTGTAGAACAGACTGTATACTTATTGGGTGTTTGTTCCAACATGAAAAACACGAGTATCTCTGTTCACGTTAGAGATAGAAAATAGTTGAATAAGCAAAATCAAACTTTATTTTCTAGTTTCCTTTATTTTGTTATTTTAAATATTTAATTAATTTAAATTTGGTGCTGGGCTTGATCCCTTGACGAGTTGACGCTGTTAAAATTGGTACAGCTAGCTTAGTTTTTCAAATGCGATATTCGACTTTTTTATTTCTAATAGACTCCATGTTGTATTTTAATGTTTACAGTCTACAAATATTATAAATATTAAAATGATTATTAGATTATATGAATACCCAGTGTAAACAAAATCAGGTTCTTCCTTTTTTCTTTACTTCTTAATTTAAAAAAAAAAAACTAACTGTAGACATGTAACTAGCTGTAAACAGTGTTTTCGTTAATTCAGTTGTTTAAACGACACAAGTCAAGTCCTTTGATACGAATTTTTTTATTTCTGAAATAGAAAAAGAGCAACGACACAAGCTGTTTCGTTAAAATTCATTTTCACAAATGAACTTACTGTCGATTTTATTTTCAGGAGATTTTTTGTCGTGCAATTTTTAGTTGCGTGGTAAATATATCGCCCGTGCGCGACAGGCCTTAATTGCTTATTTATTCACCTTTCTATATTCACAAGATTCCAATGTGCTTCTTGATGAAACATACCCTAAGTTTATTTGATGCAACAATCACCTCTACAGAATTGCAAAATTCTGTTTGTACATTTTTATACAAACTACGAGTATATGCAAGATTTTAATTTTTTTAACATTTATGAAATTTACTTGAAAAAATTAACTAGCACGATTAAATTAACCCCTTCAGACCCAATTTTTTTTTTAAAGCAAAAACTACCATTCGATGCACAACCGAAATGTCATATACTTCGAATAGAATCCAATAGATGCAGATAGTATACTTTTCTTAAAAGAATATGCTCAAAGCGCACTTTCTACATGGTTGCAATCTCAGTTTTAATATTTTAAGTCTAATATTGAAGTAGTAAACCAGTGTACAGGGTGGGCAAATTTCGATGTTTTAATAGGGAATCTCTGTAACTAAAAGAGGTATCAAAAAACGGACCGCGAATCCTCGATCTCTTTTTTCCAGAAAAAGTTAATGGTAAAAACTAAAATTGGTTATCGTCTTTTGTTTTCGAGTTATCGCCGATAACTCGATTTTTCGGCTTTTCGTTTTATGACTGTATCTCGCTTGTTTATGAAAATAAACAAAAATAATTTTGACGTTCTACAGGCACTTTTTTAATAGGAATGCGGTGGCGTAGTCAATTTTTCAAAAAAATTCCGAAATTCGAGTTGTGACAAAGTTATATTTTTTCAAAAGGAACCCATAGTTGGCTATGACTTATTTAAATTCCTTATTTTTTTGTCATTCCAAATATATAACGGTTGATGTATTTGTTTTCAATAATACGCAAGTTACGGAGGTTTTTAAGTTTTTTTTTTTAAACAAAATTATAGTAGGCTATGAAAACAAAAACAAAACATAAGATAAACTACAATAAACTACATTACTGCAGATTCCGACTTTATCGTTGTTTCCTTATTTTTATATATTTATAATGATTATCACAACAACAAATTACAAAACCTTCGTAACTTGTACCAAATAAGTGTTATAAGGTTTTACACCTTGTTTTGTTTTTGTTTTCACAGCCTACTATAATTTTGTTTAAAAAAAAAACTAAAAAACCTCCATAACTATGAGCTTCATTAAAAAAAATACAACTTCATGTCACAACTCGAATTTCGAATTTTGTTTTGAAAAATTGTCTACGCCACTGCATTCTTATCAAAAAAGTGCCTGTAGAACGTCAAAATTATTTTTGTTTATTTTCATAAACAAGCGAGATACAGTTATTAAACGAAAAATCGAGTTATCGCGTTATCGGCGATAACTCGAAAACAAAAGACGATAACCAATTTTAGTTTTCACCATTAACTTTTTCTGGAAAAAAGAGATCGAGGATGCGCGGTCCGTTTTTGATACCTCTTATAATTATTAATTACCGAGATTCCCTATGAAAACATTGAAATTTGCCCACCCTGTACATTATAATGTGCACAGGGTCTGAAGGGGTTAAATCTTTTTAAATTTCATATATTACTACAAAATAACGTTCTTGACATGCTCATAATGGTTTTGCAAATTATATTAAAAAAATATATAATTAAATAAAACATGACAAAAACTGAATACTCGTATGTTGTGCAAAAAAAAAGTAAAAATAAGGGTGCGTGAAGTTGGCACGCCAACCATCGCCGCAAATTGTCATATTGACGTTTGGAAATGCCAACATGACAAAACTAAAACACAGCCTACTTTAATGTATAATAAAAGTAAACAGAGTATACATGAGTGTTTCGGTCTTATTTCATTTAAATAAAAGTCGACCATGGAAACAAAATACGTCAATGTAAAATAGTGTTAAATGTTTAATTTGGCATCCAATTCGACATGATTAAAAATTAACGCGTAATAATTTTTAAAACATTGAATTTTTAAGAAAACGGGTAAGAGTAATTAAATTATTTAATTAAAGATTAATAATGAATCGCCCCCTTTAATATTGTATTTTTCTTACTGAACACACAAATTTTCTGTCACACAAATTATCTGTCAAATATTAAAAAATGTAAATTTTTTTAAATCTATCCATGAATAATAAATTACAGCTACATTTTCATGTTGTCCCCCAATAAGTTGCTACGGACATTGATATTAATAAATTAATAATATCTATTGTATAAAGTAAATAAACTCTCCTCCGGTTTTCAAGGGTCAAGTTAGGTTAGGTTAAGGAATTGTATGATACTTCAAAACTTGTTATTTAAATAACATGTCTATACGATAATGGACCCACCCATTCTCGGTAATTACTCACGTTTTCTGTTCCCGAATCCTAAAGTCAGAAAATACCAAAAATCGCTCTTTGAACCCATAGTACCCACAATAGGAAATAAACGACCTACTCGCATTGTATCTCATAAGCCGGGTCCAGATTTGCGAGCAAAAGTGAGAGCCGAACCTAGCGCAATCCATCATTTTAGCGAGCCTGCTAAATACCAACACTTGGCTGACTGCGGTTTTGTTGCACTCGCGAACCCGTGGTCGTATTAAACTATTAAGAGGCAGGCTCGCTGAAATGGTGGACTGCGCTATGTTCGGTTCCCACTTTTGCTCGCAAATCTGGACCCGGCTTTGGAACTTTTTGCTAATTATCGCGATCCAACAGTTACATTACCAGCTCTGACGGAAAAATCCCAGGGATAGTTTCAAAGAACGCCGCCAAACATGCACGCGCGACACCAGCATCAGTCATCACAAATGCATGGGCGTCCACAGGGGAGGGCAAACGGGGCACTTGCCCCTCCCTGGAATCGAGTGCTTCATTAATGACCAAATGAAAGAGGGTGAAGTTAAAATTTCGTTAATATTTTAATGCATTCCTGATGGGATCAGTTGTGGGCAATTTGGTCTGCAAGCTTTGCCTCCCCCCTGGATAATTTTCTGCGGACGCCCATGCACAAATGACCAGGTTATTTTAGCTTTGTTACATCAAATTTTAACTTATTTATTTTTTATTATTGGTGTTCTACGAAAATTAATTAAAAAAGTTGATATCGGGAATTCCGGATGATACGATTTGCCGTTCCCGATTCCTGAATGCCAAAATGTCGAAAATTAGGAAACCCTAGGCCTAGATAATAGCAACCGAGTAGGGAGCAATAAGAAACTGGTACCGCTTTATTTTATAAACGAATGGCAAATTTTCATGCACTAACTATACCAATTAATAGTACATACATATATATTTTGTATTTGCAAATAACAGTTACCGTTTTAGAAATTATTGAAAATGGGCGACACAAGTATAAACACGCGAGATGAACCTGCGCGCACTGAAAATACAAAAAAAGAAAGTGAGACTCCATCTCTTAAGGAATCTAAAAATTCCATAGATTGTCTGCGAGAAGCCAAACCTGCCGAAGATATTTCTATTAACAATGTCATCAGTGATGATAACTCTAGCGAAAAAATGCAAGCAAGTCAATCAGAAAAAAAAACACAAAGTAACCCAGCTAAAATAGAAACAGTTTTCGAAAAATTAGACATGCAGAGTGATCGCTCAGACTCGACCACAGATTCAGCGTTGGTTGATACCGAAAAACTTCCCGAATCATTGAGCAGTAAATCGACAGTCAATCCAAATCAACCGGCAAAATCAACGGAAAAGTTACCCGAAATTCGGTCAATTACTAAACGCAACACACCGTCACTAGGTTTTGATATTAAAGAACGTTCAGCAGCAAAAAATAAGAGCGACATATTCGCTACAAGCGATAAAGAATCAAACCAAAGTGTAAATAATATCTACTCCGTAAGTGGATCTCCATCCGGTAGAATTAACAGACGAAGGGATCTCACGAGTAATATATTTCCCAATGGGATTATGGGATGTAAAAATGATACAGACATAGAACAAAAACCTACACCTAGAAGGTTTTTAGATGCTCACGAGGCTTCTGCAGATTTTGTGGGACACTTAGATAGTACACCCAGAAGAAGACCTTTAAGTGCTAAAAATGAGTCTGGAAGAAATCCGTTAACTGGAGTGGGAATGGAAAAACCAACTGAAGTTAGGAAAAGCGCCCGAAGAAAAGGTAATGTATACTCAATTCATTTGAACATTTTACTTTAAAATAACTAACAACGTAATTATTCAACTTTTTAAAGTGCAGCTATAGTTTATAAATAGATACTAATTAAAAAAACTGAAGTATTAGTTGAATAAATAAATATTTTTATTGTTTCATATTAATCAAGTTTCCTTATCGATTTTTGAAGTATGCTTTTTGCGTTTGTTTTGTAGGATAGACCAATTTTTGTGTTAATATTGTAATTTAGGTAAGCACGCATATTTTAATCGCTTAAATGAACAGCGAAAATAATGTTTATTATGTAATACAATATTATACTAGTTTCGTTAAATAAATAATGCGGCAAATAAGTGTGACGTTTACCGAGGAGCACCTGGATTAGATTGATTTATGTAAAAAATTACTTCGAAGGTTTCATTAGACATTTTGAATGCAAACAATGATTTTTAACTATGAAATTTAAAATGATCCAATTTGAGCATTAGTTAAAAACAACAGACACCTAAAAATTTGATCAATTGTAAAAATATGCAAATTTGAACGCACGTAATAAAAAGATTTTTGAGTGCTTACATAATAATTCTCCCAATTAAACTTAGTGGATCATTAACAAAGTTGCTTGGAGATATATTAACAAAAAAATTTAAACTGTTACATAAAGGCAGACGAAACTCGTTTTTCCTCCATAATATAATTAAACAGAAACAAACTGCAAATTTTAAAATAACAAAAAAAGTTTTTTTTTTGTATTAGAAAGACATTCTTTATTATGAACAGCTTTTGCCCAATGAAACCATCACAACCGATAGATATTTACTAAGACACTTTTCTAAAATGTTTTATAGCACCAAACCAGCAAAATTCTTATTTAAAAAATGCAATAGTATTTCCCATTTACTATTATAGAATTTCGACACTTCACACTCCTTCCTGTGTCAAATATTTATTCCATTATATATTTTTTTAAATTTGCGTTTATAATATTAATTACATCTAATTTGTTTTAACGTTACTCTGTTACTTGCAAAATGAATACATGCCTACATACCAACAATACAATCGTGACATTATTTATGAAAAACAAATTTCACCCTACATACGAGTATTTACTAGAACTATAATTTTAGATGGAAATCCACTTCTTGGAGTAGGATATGATGAAAATCCTATACAAAACGTCCCAAGTACAAGTCGAGTACCACCTGGAGGATTTTCAAAAGGTCTTTGGTAACCAAAAATCGACCACCATAAACAACAAAAACATTTTTCCTTAATTGGCTCTCAAAATCTTTAAGGCATTCATGTATTATGATATTGCAATTACTAGTTTAGCTAAAAATAAGTATTTGCTTTGGTTATACAATCGAATTTTAAAATTGAAATTATGTATTAACTATACACGCAAAATTGTTATAAATTTGTACAAACGTATTTTTCTCAGTATAAAATCTTTTAAATTTAATGTAATAATAATAAAACTAAAATAAATTATACTCTTGATTTAATCAACACCTAAATTAACATTTATTTTTTGCGTTCTTGACATTAAAGTGGAACTCGTAAGTAGAAAAATAAAGTTGCCTTAACTGTACCGTTTTCCAAATCGTATCTCCTTCATTTCATACAAATATGACACTGACACATCCTGTACACAAAATACTGGCTTACATTTTTCAAAAATTTTATAAATAGTGCTATACAACATAAATAGTAATGACAATTAGATAAAGGCAGCTTTACTTTTTTGCACGAACCTCAAAATATAGTTTCTTACTTTCCATACATAAATACTTGGGTATATTTTGTATATCTGGGATAAACACAGCCGCTTCTTAACTTTTTACGTCGCAAGATCAATGTTAAATTGAGTGCAAAAAGTAAGCTACAAAGATTGGCCCTATTCTATTGTCGATTTGATAAACTAAAACAACAATTTTGTACCGCAAACGGCAGAAAAAAGAAATTATTCGCAACATTTTAAATGAAAGTAACTTTAAGAACAAACACTGATGGCTTAATACAGGGAGTCGGTCAATTTAAAAATCTTGTACTATAGTAATCCCGATTCCACAGGTACATAGGCGTGGCCTCAGATCTGCGCGAATTGACGGTACCAGTGGCGTAGCAATGGGTAGAGAATTGAGCTATTCCACACTTCGACTAACACACGAACGATAATGGACAGCACTGAACAGTCGGCATCACCTCGTTGAACGTAATAGACTCGCCCGCTTATTTTTAGCGTTCTGCGCATTATGACGTATGTGTACCTGTGGAATCGGGCTTACTATAGTCGCGAGCCATACAAAGGTGGGTACAGACATGCAACAAAACATCGTATAGTAACACCGTCGCGTAACATGTCTGTACCGCACTTCGTAACATCGTAACACCGCAACATAGTAACATCGTGGCGTCCCATCGGTTGTCGGTATTCCAGCGTCACATCAAAGGAATGTTACGCGCTGATGTTGCACCATGCTTTTTATGTATGTACAGGTCTGCGTAACATACTTAGGTACTCAAAGTAATACCAAAATGGTGGGACGCCAGAATGTTTGCAATTATATGCCATAAAAGTATTTTTGTGCGATCGTACTAGAAACAGCTGTTTGACGGACGCGTTAGCAACCATAAAGTACTGCATTACCGGCCCTATCCTTAGCAACGGCCGTAAAAGTAACTTTTTAGGCCGTTACCCTTAGCAACGGCCGAAAAAGTAACTTTTACGGCCGTTGCTAAGGAGAGGGCCGGTAATGCAGTACATACGCCGTCGTCTGTCAGTGACAGAGTGTCGCGTAGTTTCTAACCTATAATTTTGAAAATTACTACAAATTTAAATTGTTTTTAATTCGATCGCACAAAAAATGTAATATGCACCTCGGCCAAAACGTACTTTTTCGGCCTTGCCTGTTTGCTGGCCTCGACTACGTCTCGGCCAGCAAACCAGACGCGGCCGAAAAAGTTACACTTTTTGGCCTTGATACATAAATAACTATTGCATGGTTTGGCGTTTACAGCAAAATTGCTTTCCATCGACATGTAATTTCGTGCGCGAACAAAAGTGTGGAATCCATCGAATAGCTAGAATAAAGTGTTGCATATCAAATTAAACGTCGTTTCTTTCTTTACACAATGGTTTTTTAAAATTTAAAATTGGACAATTTCCTCGGGGTTTACTATTTGACGCGGCAACCAAAGGATTTAACCCGAAATTTTTATCAAGGTTTTTGTTTGGTGCGGAGCCAATGCAGCGTATCAAATTGAGAGTTTATCGTTAACGTTAAACGTAAAGCAATCTATCTTTTCTACAAAAATGTAAAGATATTTAAAATCGGCTCACGGGTTATCGAGTTATGAACGATTTCGTGAAGAGGCAATTTCAACGGCAAAATGCTTTTTTTTGAAAAAATTGCACACAAGTTGTACGCGTTTTGCGAAGCCATTTCAAAATTTATTATTGCGCATTTTTCGTGAATAGTGAAACGAACCTTGCTCTCTTCGAATATGTAAAGATATTCAAATTCGGTTCAGTGGTTTTCGAGTTATGAATGATTTCGTGAAAAAATGATGCAATCTTCGCGGCAAAGCAATTTTTTTAGCGGCCGAATTTGCAATGGTCAAACTTTCTCTAATTAATTTTTTTTTATAAGGTGTTGTACGATTTTAGATTCACCAATTTATAATATAATTTCACTTTCGAGTTAAATTTAAACCTTAAAATTACAACAATAGTCGCCGAAGAGGGATGACAGCGTGTCGACTTGGGAGCTACTTGATAAATATCAGCTCTCGGAGAGTACCTCGCCGCTGCGAGTTTACTCTCAGGGGTGGATCCATTGGCGCCGCTGCTATCGATAGCAACTCGCCATATTTACTCTCGTGGAAAGGCGCCTATAATACACCGCTTTTAGGTTCGAATTCAGAAGCAAAACCTAAGGAAACATTTGTTAAGTAAAAAACTAAATCCAATTGCACTGTTATTCCATGCACTTTACTATAATCCTAAAAAGCGAACGTAACCCCGAATTGCCATCCAAATTAAGGAGAAAAAATAAAAAACACGTAATCGCTTTCAAGAAAAAATTCTAAATTTATTGTTAAATTCTAAAAAAATTTCAAAATTATTAACAATTTACAACTTCACTTTATAACATCGTTGCCATTTCAAAAATAACTAGACTTAATCCAACTCATAATATTTGACGATACTTTAATTTTCATTCAAATGATATGGTAACTTTATGTTACATACATCTGCATTTATCTACTGAATACGCAGTAGATAAAAAAAGTGGCGCAACCAGAAATTCACCTTGGGGGTGTAAAGGACGGTACTCCGGACATACTACGTTCCGATTGTTCCCGGCATCAGGGGACCGTTGACTCTTTAGCGCTACATTAATTACGCCTATACGACAATGTCGCATCGATATCGATAACTACTACATTTATTTATTTTATCCACTCAGATAATTTAAGCATGTTCCATTTCCTTCGTTTCTTCGGGGGGCGCCGAGAAACATCACCGGGCCCGGGGGAAAAGTTTAAAATCTTTAGCTCCGTTCTTCTACGGTTAATTAGTGCGTAAAAAATCGAAATATTGAGTGATATCTGAGCTCCTGTAAGTTGCGGGCCCAGGAAATTTTAGCCCCCCCCCCGCTCATCGGCCCTGAGGTGCAAATGCACCCTTGCACCCTCTGGTTGCGCCTATAGATTAGAATTCGACGGGTATTTTTCCCGGTTAGATAGATTAATTTTTAAATAGTTACCACAGCGAGTGAAAAAATGAAACGAAATTTGTTAATTATAATTGCCAGCTTACTTCCTTTTATCAAAGAGTTAATCTTACCTTTCTGTTCATGATCAAACTGCGTTACTGATAGCAAAATTGTCAAATGTCTTGTTAAATTTGATCCCCAACTTCTTGGCTCATACATGCGATATTTTCGACAACGGCCAGAAGGCTCTTCAAGCCATTCGTTGAAATCGGGCATCGTATCATCCAATTAAACTCTACTTAGCGGGTTATTACTCGTGTAACAATTCATTCCATCAAATAAAACACGGGAATATTATACAAGCACATATATGAAATGATATTTTTAACTTTTATCCAAGCACATATAACGAAGCAGAGTCAACAAAATCGTCGCGAAACACTCGTTATTAAACACAATATTTTTTTTCAAAACCGCTGTGACATAACGATCTGTATTCTAATAATAAACAAAATTTAACATCGGCCCATTTTATTTAATGAATTGCTTTTAAAAGGGACGTATCCTTTATTTTATTTAGGTAGGATTGTTATAATTCGTAAAATAGTAGATTACAAAGCGGCGATTTCGTTTAAAGTTGTATTATATTGCATAATGTTACAATATTTAAGTGAACATATAACTTTCGTTAACTTGGGCACTAAAATTCCTCACGGTATTGTTGCATCCAGATTTCACCGGCCGGCTGCATTCATTATAAATTAGAAATAAATAGTATCCGCTTGCTGGCCTTAAAACTATTTTTACTGGAACTTAAAAAACATTCTTTATATTTTCATGCACGTTTAATCGAAATATTATCAAACTGCCGATTATTAAAAGACAGTCTTTAACACGAACGGTCACCACAATACGTTCTTGCGCTAATTTTTGGCTGCCAATTACTAAATCTGTCGCTGACGAAACGACCTTAATGTGCGTATGTATCTCAAACAAACGGTTAAAAATAAAAATAAAATCATTTATATCACAACAAGTGTTTTAAAATAGCAAATTAGTCACGTAATAAAAAAAATAAGGAGGATAATAAATTGTGATTAATATATTACAGCTGCTTACGTAGAACGATTAACATAATTATTATTATAATATATAAAGTAATATACATTTCGTCATTATTTGCTTTTTATTATTATGTAATTAAATATCAAAGCGGAGGAATTCACATGCAAAAGTTCATTTTCGCAAATAAGTTAACCCCTAATTGAAAACACTTTAAGCATAACAGATCTTTGTTTTAAAAAAAATCAAGTTATCTCATTTATTAAACTTCACTAAACATCAATTTAAAATTGTTTGAATTTGAAGAGTACAAAGACATTTGCCAAATTTATTAAATAATGGAAAAAAGGAGACATATGCACGTTTAACAATCGATTTCACGATTCTAAATTTAAAAATTGACGGAAAGACTCTTTCGCATGTATTACCTAACTATGCGCTTTTACTGTTAACATTAATCAACTTACGACTTAATTATTTTCAATAAGTTAGTCGACATGCTTTTCTTGCTCTGACTTTACATTTTGATATTACATAATTATTTTCAGAGAAACCATTTTTGGATCGTCTCATCATTTCATCAATCATTCACAAAAAAAAAAAAAAAAAAAAATCATGAAACGAATACAATATAAATAAGTTAAGTCAAAAAATGTCTATGCAAAACAATATGATTTCGACGATAACCAAAACCTTGCAGACAAAAACTGGAATAATGATTTGTCACTATTTTACTCGTTTAAATTAAAAACGTTTTCCTATTGGTGCTGCTACCAGATTCCACCAATACATTTTTCGTAAATTTTATACTGTAAAGCATAATTATTAAGTGGGCCATCATATAGGTAATCAATTTCTGAATAATATTATATTATTATTAATTATTAATTTGTTTTCAAATGTTCGTTTTACTAAAGTGTTTTACATCGGCGACTAAAATGTGTTAAAATAAAATTTACAGAAATAATTGCATTCCTTCAACTCAAAAAGTCATTATTATATCTGTGGAACAGTCTTGTGAATCAGTAGACTCAAAATTTAAAAAGTATTTTTTTTTTGTAAGTAACAACAATGTAATCACGTTTTAAAGTCAAACAAAAATAATGTCCCAACTGATTGAAATTAAATTACATTTAAATGTTTCACATTTAATAAATAAGGTTATTTCAAAGAGTGTCCTTAGTAGTACTTTTACAAGACTGAAAAGACTTTACCTGTTTTATATCTTTTTTTTTGGCTGATGTCAATACACATTATAGGTAGGTACGCTCTCGCTCCAGTCGCGGTCCACTCTCGCTCCACTCCCGGTCCAGTGTATTCACACTGGCCGCGCTCTAGCCGCAAGCTAGGCGCGAGCTAGACGCAAGCCAGACGCATGCCAGCCGCGCTCCAGTAGCGGTCAGTACTCATTCGCTACAGTGTATACATGAATAATGGCTGCAAATTTAAGCAATAAAGACCTATTGATGGTGGCATTGCTTGACGCAGATGAAAAACATACCAAAAAGAAAAGAAAATGGGTACATCCTTTGTTAAAGCGTCGAAAGTTGGAAGGATAATTTCACACTTTCTTTCCGCATTTGGCAGCTGATGATACGAAATTCTCGCAATATTTTAGGATGTCTAGAGATAAATGCAAACTACAAAATCATCGTCGTTCATGTTGATTCATATGGATTGACAGAAGCGGATTTATCATAAGGGTGCTGTCAGAGTGAACGCTCAAAGCGACCGGAGCCGAGCCGAGAGCAAAGCGTAGCTTTTTCATGCGAGAAGAAAAATTCGGGGTGTCAGAGTGAATGCGATAAACGGCGCTGAGATTCAGTTTATTTTCCGTATTTTGTATTTAAGTATATCTAAATTGAGTCTCGTTATTCATTTGTGTTTATAAAATTGGTGAAAAGTAATGGATTCATCTGATGAAGAGTATTTTGTTTCTCTAAGTGTATTAAATTTAATAATTTAAAAAAAAAAGAATTTGGAAAGCATCCAATTAATGTAAAAAGGAATGAATTTGGTGAATTTCATCATTTATATGATGATTTAAGGAAATATCCTGCCAAATTTCAAGAATATACCCGAATAAGCACCGAAACTTTTGACTATATTCTCGAGGTGATAGCTGTGAAGGAAGTTAAATAAAAATTGGACCAATTTTATAAAAGCACCAATAACTCCCTGCGAACGATTAATTGTAACTCTCAGGTAAGAACAAGATTTTTTTAAATGTTTTATGTAGGTCCGTGAAGTTGGCACGCCAACCATCGGCGCAAATTTTTAAATTAGTCTCATCCTTTAGCGCCCAATATGCGCCCAAATGCGCCCTAAAATTTTTTTAATTTGCTCAACGGGTTCCCGAGATACGGCCAATTAAGTAAGTGGCGTGCCAACTTCACGCTAGCACGCCAACTTTCTCCGAAAATTCTGAAACCGGTGCCATTCTTTAGCGCCCAATATGCGCCCAAATGCGCCCTAAAAATTTTTTAATTTGCTCAACGGGTTGCCGAGATACGGCCAATTAAGTAAGTGGCGTGCCAACTTCACGCTGGCACGCCAACTATCACCGAAAATTCTGAAACCGGTAAAAAGTTTTTATTTTATTTCACCGGTTGCCAAGATATGACCAATTAATTTATTGACGATCGTGAAGTTGGCACGCCAACCATCACCGAAAATTATGAAATTGGTCGCATCGTTTAGCATATGATATGCGCCCAAATGCGCCCTAAAAATTTTTAATTTTTTCCTAGTGTTTACCGAAATATTAATATATTTATGTTTTTGCTCACTGCAATAGCTCCACGGTAGTATACTTATGACAGTATTGCGGACGCCGACAGCCGACAAGCAAATCGCATGTGCACAACCACACGAAACAAAATTGAAATATAAACTTAAAGTTATGCAGCGTATTTCACTTAATCTTTAAGAGGATTATTAACAATTCTGAATTCTTAACCTTGCGTAATTAAACGTAAAATTATTAGACGTATAATAAACTGTATATTTATTTAGAAAAGAGGTAAATGTTTTATGTCATAAATATTAGTTTACTTGGTTTTTATTAAGTTTTACCAAACATTTGCTAAATAAATAAAAACTTGCTAATAAAACATCTTATTTCGTACATTTATTTATTGGATAAAAATGTTTGTAAATATCATCAAACGATATGCAAAATAAAAATATGTCGAATTTAATCGAATATCGACAACGTCAGCCTTCAACATTATTTTTAATAAATGAAGCATATTTTGTTAATAACCACTATTTAAAACAACCTCTATAGGTTAGTTATAGGTTAGTTAAAAATGTGTGAATGTATGCCAACAAAATTTTAAAAACATCACAGCACTTCACCTAGAATATTATCTACACAATTAAATTATATCTAATATAAATGTAGGACAATTTTTCAAAAATGGAAAATATTTGAAGCGTTATATGAAGCACAAGACTTTTTAATATCGTACTACAGGCCACATACTAAGAAGATGCGATGTTGACACGGCCCTCAAGTTGCGACAACCAGTAGAGCAAAAAAAAATTTTTAAAACGCTATTAGACACAAAACATTCTAAACGATGAGATAAATTACAATATAGCGCCTGTTTTTTAGACATGCGAGCTGCTGTTAAAGCGCGACGTCGGTATGCCACATAAACAATTGTCTAATTTCAGAAACCTGTTATAAAAACCTAACAATTGTTGGGGCGCATTTAGACACAACACAAAAGCTAAACATTAACACCAGTCACAAAATATGCGCCGGTTTTTTAAATATGCCAGACGCTGTACAAGCGCGACGTCGGTATGCCGCACAAACAACTTAATTGTCCATATCTCGGAAACCAGTAAGGTAAAATTAAAATTTTTTGTGGCGCATTTAGACACATACCATAAGCTAAAAAATGACACCAGTCACAAAATATGCGCCGCTTTTTTAAACATGCCAGGCTGTAAACGCGCGTCGGTGTGCCACATAAACACCTTAATTGTCCATATCTCAGAAACCAGTACAGTAAAATTAAAAATTTTTGTGGCGCATTTAGACACATACCATAGCTAAAAAATGACACCAGTCACAAAATATGCGCCGGTTTTTTAAATATGCCAGACGCTGTAAAAGCGCGACGTCGATATGCCGCACAAACAACTTAATTGTCCATATCTCGGAAACCAGTAAGGTAAAATTAAAAATTTTTGTGGCGCATATAGACACATACCATAAGCTAAAAAATGAAATATGCGCCGCTTTTTTAAACATGCCAGACGCTGTAAGAGCGCCACGTCGGTATGCCACATAAACAATTTAGTTAGCCATATCTCGGAAACCAGTAGGCTAAAATTAAAAATTTTTGTGGCGCATTTAGACACATACCGTAAGCTAAAAAATGACACGTCACAAAATATGCGCCGCTTTTTTAAACATGCCAGACGCTGTAAGAGCGCCACGTCGGTATGCCACATAAACAATTTAATTAGCCATATCTCGGAAACCAGTAGGCTAAAATTTAAAATTTTTGTGGCGCATTTAGACACATACCATAAGCTAAAAAATGACACCAGTCACAAAATATGCGCCGCTTTTTTAAACATGCCAGACGCTGTAAGAGCGCCACGTCGGTATGCCACATAAACAATTTAATTAGCCATATCTCGGAAACCAGTAAGGTAAAATTAAAAATTTTTGTGGCGCATTTAGACACATACCATAAGCTAAAAAATGACACCAGTCACAAAATATGCGCCGCTTTTTTAAACATGCCAGACGCTGTAAGAGCGCCACGTCGGTATGCCACATAAACAATTTAATTGGCCATATCTCGCGAGCTGCATACGACTCTTTGGTACCAAGCCTACTTTTTTTTATCATGATAGACATAAATTTGTAAATAAATATTATCTCTATCATTGAATTTTTATATTATTACCTCTGTTTCATTTTTATTTTATTTATTGGCCTTGCTAACTCTTACAGGACAAACTCGAAATACGTATGTTGCAATTTTGGAATTCCTGATCAAGAAAGAAATAATTGACATCAACTAAATAGTTTCAAATAACCACGAATGGTTACAAAAATTTTATTTACCGTGGAAATGACATCTCAAATAAATCGTTTAAAAGCTACAAGGAAGAGATCATACGGCAAATACTCTCTTGGAAACAGTAATTTCTTTTGGAAAGCTAAGGTGTTCGTGAAGAATATGGAAGATGGAAATTCATTTTGAAACCTTGACAAATTATCGAAAAAGTACGGTACGTAGCATTGATACAAAGTTTTTTGTAATGTAACAACCATAGAAGAGACGGAAGAATCTTTCAAGGGTCGATTTAATGATTTTAAAGCCAGAAAATTTATTTATGTTTTTTAACTGGACCGCTGGAGGCAAGTACTAACGACATAAATTTTTCCCCATTCCCAAAAATTGACCAAGCTCAATTTGTATTTCAACTTACAGATTTGAAAACCACTGATTTGTGGTCCTCTAAGTTTTCGGCTTTGCTAGGCGATTTCGAAAATCTGAAAAGAGAAAAAGCAAATTTGGCAATAAACCACAAATGAACGGAACTATCCAATTGCCGCAAAGAAGATGAGATTATTTTCGAAATGTGGAACAGCCTTACAGATGGTTGCAAGTTGCAATCAACTCAATATAGCTGCTTTTGGAACTTGACAGTTTTTGGAACGACTAATTATTGTTGTGAACAAACCTTAGATCATATAAACTACATGGATAACACTACCACAATGCAACTATGTTGTACACATATCCCAGACGTACAATTATACTGCATCTCCTTCTAACACATATAAAAGTATATTTCTATCTCGCTTTCCGGCCCCACCGAGTAAAATCGTGTGCGTTACTATGGTTACGCGCGAAATTTGAACTAAAGCGTTATTTGAACTACTAGTAGATGCAATGTACTCGGATGTTTCCGTGTCAAATATGGGAGAATACAATAACATTAGATCAGACTTAGTAAGTTTTATTGAAGTACTGTAAACACCGCTTATTAGAATCAATTGATTCAATTAAACGACGATTTTAATAGCAAAAAATTCTAAATGTCATTCAGGCGTCAGTCGCTAGAATAGGCTAGGTAGGAAGTACGTTACAGTTATTATCACGGTTGCGCTACGATGACAGCGGGCCCGGGGCCAAAACAAAGATAGCGTATATTGGGTCCACATAATATAGAAAGCAGGGCATGAAACCGGTTTTTTAAACCGGTTTAAAAAACCGGTTAACCTTTATTTTTTGTCCAAAATTGTGATTTTTAACCGAAACCGAAACCGTTATTTTTAAAGGCAAAAAAAACGGTAACCTTTAACCAAAATAATAAAAAACCGGTTTTTTAAACATCTCTTTTTAATAAAAATTATTTTGAAAAAATACAAAATCTGTATTAAATGTGATTAGTTTACCAAAAGTAATTACTGAATGCTTGATTGTACATATATTATAAAATTATAAATAGATAATATCTTTTTATACTTTGCATTCCAAATCTGAATAATGTTAAAAACCGGTTAAATTAACCGGTATTTTCAAAACCGGTTTTTTACGGAAAAAAACGGTTTTTCAACAAAAACCGTTATAAAAATAAAATTCTTGAATTCGGTTAACCGTTAACCAAAATTTTTTTCGGTTTCTAGCCCTGATAGAAAGATATAGGTTTGAAAAGGCACGTTGTACATGTCGGCAACATTGTCTTAACTATATTCCTATGGTGTTGTGTTATCCATGTAGTTTATATGATCTAAAGGCTGTATTACATTACACAATTTCTTGTACAATTTCTTGTTCAAGAAATTTTATACTAGATTGTACAGCTGTTGCCAAGTTACAATGTCATAAATTGACATACGCGAAGTGTCAGTTTACGACATAAGACGTGTTGTAAACTTGGCAACAGCTGTACAATCTAGTATAAAAATTTTTGAACAAGAAATTGTATAGTGTAATACAGCTATAAGGAACAAACCTCCAATATGGATTTTATAAAAAGCTAACTTAACAAGTGAGCTTGGAAAGTTGTTTAAAACTAAAAATTTTAAAATTACTGCCCGACCCTGATATTAGTACCAAGTTTAATAAATTATCAAAATCTGTTTACTCTCCCAACATTCACTCAAACGTTATATCTACCTAATCTTACACACTACAGATTTTATAAATTCTATTTATATGGTGCCTTGTCAGTGACGTAACAGAAGAATGCAGAAAAGTTACGAGTGTGATAGCAAAAACATAAAAATATTTGAAGGTACACAAAACGCGCTATTCGCTGCTTTGCAATGTATTTCACTAAAACCGTCAATTAAATATCATTTGATTCTATCAACAAAATCACACCACATAAATAAGTTTAATTAAAAATCACTTACTTGTTTACAAAGACTTTCTTGCAGAATAAGAGATTTTTCATAGAAAAGATAGGTGATTTTTAATTAAACTTAAAATATTACATAAATGAATTACTTAAATAATTCAAGCAAGAGTCACACACAATACACTAAACTTCAATAAGAAGCACTTTTTAGAAACTTAAACATAATAAATAACATAATTTACCGGGGTCATTTTAGTCGCCAGTTCACCCCTGCATTACGTTGGCGATTAGACGAGATAGCAAAAATTAAGAATTTTATAAAGTAAGCGATTTCATGCACTTAATTTTTGTCTCACTATAAACTTACATTATTTATACAAGGTTAAAATTAAACTATGGTTTGCTGGTTTTTAACAGGTTTATTATTATTATTTTTTTAAATTATTATTATTAAAACGTCCTACATGTTTCGCTGAACGAGTTTTTTCAAAACAATTTCATCATTGAAAGAGGATGCTGAAAACTCGTTCAGCGAAACATGTAGGACGTTTTAATAAAAAATTTAAAAAATAAAACTGTTAAAAACCAGCAAACCATAGTTTAATTTTAATCTTATTATCAAGAAAAAGGAGAAACCAAAGTTATCATTATTTATATAAGTAGTAACACTGTACAAAATTATGAATTTGTCATTTTAAATAATTCGTTGTCTTAAAATAATATTCAAAACGATTAAATCAATATTGAATTTGGAATAATCACACGAGACAAAATTCTATCCCAGTGTTTTGCAATAATTTTAAATGTTTATGGTGTTCATTCATTTAAAAGTGGTAAGTAAAATTTTGTAATTGCTGTTTTACTTCGCATCTGCATTTATTTAGAGTTTATAACTACACAATAAATTAATAATCGATTTCTTTAAAAAAATTAAATCTCTGGGTAATATACCTCGAAGTGACATAAGTATAAATGCCAAAGGGTCATGACACCCCAAAAAAGTCAAGGTTTTTAACAAAACACGGGGCCCTATTAGCTAAAACTAATATATGTTTTGTTATTTAAAGAAGCTGCCCAATCGTTTTATATAAACATAGAACTAGTGAAACTAATCTTATTTGCTTTTAGTCATCATCAGTCAACAAACAAAACAACCTCACCTTGGACATGTTTGCCAAATTTTGGAGTAGATGTCATATTTAACATCCATTAGCACCCCCACATCACAAACGCACTTATTTAGCAGCTGCAGCGCTACATGTTAATTATCGGTTTATTAATTAAACTGTTACGCGATCGTTTTTCCTTATCTCAGGCATTGTACAAGATGAAGAAAATCAGGAAATTTGGAAACAAAAAGATGTGGTATATGTGCTGTCATCTGCAAGAGTGTTTGACACTAACAATTTCGATCGATAACTCAGCGAGCATAAATATGTTGAAGTTTTAAATATCGGCGCTAGTTCGCGTTGCTAAAATCTATTTCCACAAATTTTGGCTAACAGTACAACATGTCAAGTTTGACGTTTTCGTTTAGTGGCAACCCGTTTTGCAGCTGATTAAAATGATGAAAAACTAAACTTAGTTGTTATGAAAATATTTTGCACTAATTTGTAGCTTTTAAAGCCATCATAGGGTAGGTGAGTATTATTTTTTCGAACTCTTATTATTAGTATTAATTACATTTAATGATGTGCAGGTTTTTTCCTAATAATATACCCTTGGACCAATATGTATTGAACTGGAATTTCCAATAGTTAGTTGATAATGGGAAATTCTGGGTTAAAGCAACATTTGGAAACAGCAAAGAAGACAGGGGTGTTGAAACTGTCACAACAGAAATTAAACGAGTTCCCGCCTGGTCTGTTACAGCTAGATGCAAATTTACGCACACTAGATATATCAGATAACAAATTTGTTACACTACCAAATGAAATAAGCAGATTTATTCACTTAAGGCATTTAAATTTAAATAAAAACAAGTTAACCAAATTGCCAGATTGCATTGGAGCTTTAACCAAGCTTGAATCATTAAATGCAAGTATTAATAACTTGGTCTCTTTACCACGCACCATATCTAATCTGATTAATTTAAAACAAGTTTATATCACCGACAATCGACTCAAAGAATTTCCATTAGTTTTTTGCGGTCTAAAACATTTGGATGTTGTGGATCTTTCAAGGAATGAGATCAATGTTGTACCATCAGAGGTGTTAGGACTGAATGTTACAGAATTAATTTTAAATCAAAATCAAATTTCTGAAATATCATCACAAATTGCATTTTGTCCACGTCTAAAAACATTACGGTTGGAAGAAAACTGCTTGCAATTATCTGCAATACATTCCCAAATACTTTCCGATTCTACCATTTCAAATCTTGCCCTTGAAGGCAACTTATTTGAAATGAAAGAGTTAGCTGAAATCAGTGGCTATGATTTATATATGGAGAGATATACTGCAGTTAAAAAAAAATTGTTTTGAGTGCTTACATTACCGAAAACATGTTCAATACTTTCATCAACTAGTCTCGTAGTTGTTTTGCTACCTTACATTCAAAACGTTTTTAATCTTTAACTACAAAGTTCAGTAATTTATGGTTTAAAACAAAAGCCAGAAATATGGACCGAAGTGAATAAATAATTGGGGAGACAATTTTTACCACTGTTAGTTACTATGTTAACAACTTTTTTGATTTCCGTTAATGGTATATGTTGTGTATAATAGTTTTATATCTTATCTGGTTGTGAAAACGTATAATATTATTTAATGACACTTTGATTTAAAAAAAGTTTTAATTATTTAGCACCGGTTAACACTGTTATTGCCATCCCAATAAATATTAATCTCCATTTACTAATAAATTATATGTACCTATTACAGTAGCACTGATTGTATGTGGTAAAAATAGAATTTTAAATTTCTTAGAGTGATAGAAGCACTATTGCAGCATTATAAAATTTTCTTATCAGTATTATTTCTTCAGCTTTTAGTGTTACCATATAAACTCAGTAGATGGATTTTTTCTTTGTAGCAATTTGAATTTAACAATATGTTTAATGAACAGCTAACATTACCCTTTTATTTTTATCAAAAATTTTTAAGAATTTATTAATTCCCCAATAGTGTTACACTACACAGGGTATTCTAAAATGTGCTTAGATTGTACAAATTTATCAAAAATTGAATGTAACTTTGAATAATGATTATTTTGTGTATTGAACATTTTACATATCGGTTTAGTAAAACTGGCTAGAGTTTAAAATCATAACATATTATAATAATATTGCTGAACCAGTCAGTGGTACTATCTCATCGATGAGATTTGAAAATTATCAACACATAAATAACACTTTTCACAATGTGTCCTCCCTTAAATTGTTTAGTTGTGTATAGTGTTCGCTTTGTTTAATAGTTTGATAAAAAAATGTTTGTTGTTTATTCCAAGCAAAATTATATTGAAATATGTTAATTTTTTTATATAAGAAGTAAGTTTTTAAATGCAATTTTTCTGTTGATTCATAATTATACTCTGCATTTTTCGTTTATAGAGTTAAAGACCAAAATGATGAGAAAGTTTAAAATAATTACATATTTTGTATACAGTGTATTTTAATCATGTAATTACTAATTTTACTATTCTTATTTATTATTATACTACTATTATACATTATTATTACTGTTTACTGTAGCACTAAAAATGTTAAATACTATTTTACTATAGCTCTAACAAATTATGCAGAGGCGTGTACAGTGACAATATTATGTTAACATACCTATTTTTTCTGAATATAAATGTGCACATAAAGTTGCAAGCAATTTTTGCTTTGAAATCGTCCATTGTGTAAATACTGCAAATTTGCAATTTTTAATCTCGAAAAAAACGTATGCAGTTAACATGAACCCAGCCAAATTAATTTAAATTTGGAAAACATGATGCCAAAGTATATTTGTTGATTCTAAAATAAAAAATCCATTTATTGTATACATATTTCTTTACGTGTATGTGACAATCATTATAGCATGTTAAGAGAAATTGTATGTTCTAGTCTATGATCTATATACATATATTCTTTCTAAGATAAACTCTTGTGTATATAAAATTGCATTTTTATTTTCCCAACCTTTAATTATTCTTGTATAGTTTAAAAATTACCAAAGCAAATAACATGTTAAAGGTCAACTGTAAATTATATAAACAAAACTACTTTTTAGCTAACGACTAATAACAATTGGTTTAGGTATTTAGTTAAACATACACGTAAATGTAAGTGTGCAACTCCCAAGCATGACAAGTTCATAAAAAAATATTAATATTAGACTTTAATATATGCCCAAAAACTCGAGAGATAAAAGAGTACGTTTTACTTTCATTTTTTACGCATTAAACAACGATAGTATGCATGTGTTGTTCCCACCTATCAACTTTATTTTGTAAATTATATAAGTCAGTACTTCTTATTCATTATAGCCGATGTAACAGAAAGAACTCGCAACGATATATTTACGTCGTAGTACGTAGGGAGCGTTTTATTCAAATAGTATTGTTTATGGCTGCTGTTGGTGTGGTGGATTACGCAAAAGTTGTATTTATCAAGTATAGTGTTTGAAAAGTCTGTGAACAATTATTAAATACATTCAAATAAAAGGTAAAATGTTTTAGTGTACTTGTGTGCCTAAATAATTTTTGTTTATGGACGATGTGAGCCGGTGAATCCCTTCCAGATGGTTTTTGTTTACTTCCACTACTATTTTGTTGATTCGTCTTACAATGCTGCCTAGCGAAAATGTAAACTAATTTGATAAAACAGGGTACAATTACGTAATATAAAGATCTAAATCGTTTTTACTAATAATCAGCATGTTTATGTATACGCATACAATACAT
Source organism: Elmis aenea (assembly GCA_947652605.1). Lineage (NCBI taxonomy): Eukaryota > Metazoa > Arthropoda > Insecta > Coleoptera > Elmidae > Elmis > Elmis aenea. The sequence continues at coordinate 36,831,160 of OX393576.1, read as the reverse complement.
TTTGTCACGTAGGTCGAATTGACGTGCACGAACTTTTATATGAAATTGATACAATTTGTGATTGAGTTTTTAATAATAATTTTTTGTTTACAGTATATCACAGATAAGAATTACATGAGCTGTTTTCAATCAACATAAGATCCAAACCATTCTTAGATAACAGAATATGGCTTCTGATAATAGCACTGTTGTTGTAAGTGTGGAAGAAAATGTTGAGAAAACAGGGAAAGATGATTTTCCACATGCAGTAAGTGATGTGTCAGGAAGTGGTGATGTAGGTGCTAAACGTAAAGGAAAAAAAATTAATCGTCAGAATAGCAAAGAAAATCCTGTTGCATCTGGATTCATTCATGGACCTCGCAGCTGGAAAAATAGTCGCCGCTCTCGTAATGGTTTCGGAAGAGGTTTACCAAAGAAAGGTGGAGCCGGTGGCAAAGGTGTTTGGGGCGTTCCTGGCTCAGAATTATTGGAAGCGTACGAAGACATCAACGATCCTAATTATGATTATGAAAATCTTAGTAACGGTGATATTGAACTAAAAGTTGTTGTTCCCGAAGTACCTGATGAAGATTTAAAGAAAAAAATTGAACCGATTGTCTTGGAATATTTTGAAAATGGAGATACAAATGAGGCTGCATTATCTGTGGAGGATTCTGTTCCTGTAAGTCGTCGTGATGCTTTAGTACGCCTTGCTGTTGAAATAGCAATGGATCATAAACCATCTCACAGAGAAATGACTTCTGTCTTGATTTCTGATTTTTTCGGTCACCTTATTCAAGAATCTGATATTACTAAAGCATTTGAAAACTTGCTGGCAAATTTGCCAGATTTAATTTTGGATATACCTGATGCACCAACAATTTTGGGCAATTTCGTTGCTCGAGCCATTGCAGATGACTGTATTCCTCCCAAGTTTTTGAAAACTGTTAAGGAAAAAAGTGATGCTGAAGTTGTACAAGAAGCTTTAGGAAGAGCAGATACTTTGCTTTCAATGAAGCATGGTTTAGTGAGACTCCACAATGTTTGGGGCGTTGGAGGAGCATTAAGGCCTGTGAAAAATTTAACCCGTCAAATGACTCTGTTATTGCAAGAGTTCATTTCATCTGGCGATATTGAAGAGGCGAGCCGTTGTTTAACTGCTTTAGAGGTACCCCATTTTCATCATGAGCTTGTATATGAAGCAATCGTTATGGCTTTAGAAGCAAATAGTGCTATTAAAGAAGAAGCTTTGTGTAGATTATTGAAAGCTTTTGATGCTGCTGTGTTAGTTACTCAAGATCAAATGGAAAGAGGATTTCTGAGAGTTTTTGATGATTTGCCGGACATATCTATGGATGTTCCACTGGCTTACATTATTTTAGACCGTTTTGTAGATCGCTGTTATAAAGAGGGCTACCTATCTGAAAATGTAATGCAAAAGTTACCATCTAGAGGTCGCAAACGTTTTGTCTCTGAAGGTGATCAGCATTTTATTAAGAATCATAAAATTTCATAAACACTGCATCCTTTATAAGGCCATATGCCCATACCTTATTCATTTATTAAGCATTTGTGTTTCAGTTTTGATTTGATATAATACTGTTAGCACTAGGTGCATGTCACTGCTCTACTAATAAAATATAAATGTTAATTTTTTTGTAATGTTCTATGAGAATAAATATTATTGAGGTTATTATTTTTTAATATTCATTACAGTATAGATTAAGTACAGTGCATCTGTACTATAGGTTCATATGTACCTGTGTTATAATTAATTGTCTTTAACCCGGGATCGGTCGCATATCGAAATTTTACGAGAGCGGTAGCGGTCTGGTCACTTCGACCAAATAATGTAAGCCTTATTATTACAAATGCAGAAGATGATGTTATATAGGTAAAAAATGACGTAAGTAGCTTAAAATTTATTTCTATATTATATACACATTATTACAAATTAAACTCTACTACACCCTAGTAATTAGTCCAACAAAATAAAAAATTTAATCAGAAATTTCTAATTTTTTATTAATTTATTAAAAGCATTAGTACATTTTTGAAGCATAACTAGATGACGCATGCGTGAGTTGTGAGTTTTGCGCAAATTTTATATTTGTCGGTCTTTTGGACACATTAGCGACCGATCCCGGGTTAAAGTTTGTAGATCTGTTATTAAATATCAAAAGTAAATTTGCGTATTTAAAAATTAAAGTGATTAAGATTATTTCATATTCGTTGACATGTTTTTAATTTTAATGCAGCAACACACCAAATTGTAATTTCTAGTTTATAATTTTTTTTTGACGGTTAGTTAACTTATTTCAACCTTCCACCGAATGGTTCAAAAACTACTATCGACATCAATCAGGACTGGCTAAGAAGTCTTTCAAAATAAAGAATCTTCAAGTACCAAAAAAGTAACGAAGTTTTAAACTTTTAAAAACTGCTCATTAAAACAGTGTTTTTTCAATAATTGATGTTTGTTAAAAATACACCCTAATTTTTATTAAAAATTGGGAAATGTTCATCTCTTTTACTACATGTCTAAGAGGTGTGATCGGTTTTAAACATAATACAAAAATTTATAAGAACATGTTAGTTTTACTTTTTAGTTTTTACACTCGGTTTTCCAGTCAATGGGGTTGGCTAGCCTTAATATCAGTTTTTTTATACTATTAATTGTATAAAATATAATTAAAAACCAATGTTAAATTTACAAACTACTTGAAATTATGATTTCAGAGAATATTTATTTGCACCAAGACTAGATAATAAAAAACAGGTTTAAATAACTAAATTATATTTTATATCATTAATCACCTCAAAATTGTATAACAAAGTAATTTTAAAATATTTAATTAACAAGTTTAATGCTAGATAAAATACTAGAAATTAAAATACAACATAAAAATTTCTAAATTATTATACATACATATATTACATTTTACATACATGCAATTGTTTTTAGTTAAACAGTTGATAATAATTAAAAACATAAAGTAATTGTCGCTGAGTACAAGGGTTCAAAAACTAACTAATTTTAATATTTTTATATTGCATAAGTTATTTGGAATATCTTAATTTGTAAAAGTATATCAAAATGAATCAAATTAAGATGTAAACGTGAAAACGTTTATAAACAAAATAATTTACTAAACAAATTGTCAGTTTCTTTTTACTTAAAGGGGCAGTGCAATTAAACAAACAATTTTCGTATAACTTATTTTAATACAGAAAACTAACATTATTAATCTCATTTTGTAACTTTCTTAGTGAGCAACATTTAGAATGAACGTATGATTTTTGAATTTAACTCCATAAAAGATATGACGTACTTACTATATATTAAAATACTATCGTGGTATTCAAAACAATAGTTATAAGAAAACAAATTGTGGAATTTTAAGTTAACTGACTTTAAAAAAGTTTGCACACAAATATAAAAATCGATTAAGACTTAAATTTACTAAAAATCTTATACTGTTTGTAACATGCTATAAAATTATGGCATTTTTATGTTGAATGTGGATATTCCAAGTTTTTCTGCCATTTTTACAAACTTATGCTACATGTAGACAGTGACACTACGATGCTGGTGCTGTTACCGAGTTAACAAATATAATTTTAAAAAGTTGTCACTTAACTCGTCAATAGTTTAATAAAAATCATAAATATATTAAGATAATGTAAATGTTAACACAAAAAAATTTTATACTTCAAAAGCGTAATTTATTATTGTAATAAAATAATTAAAAAGTACAGCAATCTCATCATCTACACTTTTATTAGCAAAACAAGTTCTAGCCACAACATTGCCTTCAGAAATTTGAACTAATATTTACTAAACAAAACAAATCATTTAAATGATTATGACAGAAGTATACAGTTTACATATGCAAAGTGTGCAATGCAGTTAAGTATATACAAATTTTAAAAAATGATGTAATGAAAATATTTTTTAAGTCTGGGCCATTTAGTTTATAAATCTTATTAACAACAACAAAAAAAGCAATACTTACACTGTTTATAAACAGCTAAAATTACTGCATGAAGGGTTCCATGATAGCAGTTTCAAAGTCAGCCAGACACATTCAAAAGGAAAAACAGGACTTTAAAGCTATCTCCTTTGTTAACGTTATGATAATTTTGCATTTTTAACCAACATTTTTGCTCAGACTAACTTCATTGTAATTGCGATAATTTTTTACATTACACACCTGACATGAAATTCACCAAACGCCACTGTTTTTAATTTGTTGTTCTAAACTTAGCTAATAATCCAATTGCAATTTAGTTTGGAAAACACGATGCTTAAATTCTAACTAATTAATAATTCATTTAAATGAACACCTGATTTTTTACACGTTATCACATTTATTTGTAATATTTTTATTATTATTTATAGTTTTATGGTCAATATGTGTCTAAAAAATTAATTATATCTAAAGAACACAGTAACAGATTTGAAAAGTACAATAATTTGGCAAGAAATCAGTTGCAAAAATGAAAAATTAATTAGGCACTTACAATCATAAAATCATTTTATAATTCGCTACTGTAGTTTGTATGTTTTTAATGTTTTTATAATTCAATAATGTAAACCTTGTAATTAACAAAGATTCTATTTCTTGTTAATGGCAGTGTTCAGTAACGTCCACAATAACTGATTTTTTCCAACCAAAAAGAAAGTATCCGACTGCAGCACCGACTACTACGGCAATACAAAGCCATACGTTGTACGTCATAAAAATTAACATCAAGAAATACGATAACGTAATTTGTACGACATGCAGGAATGTTTGGAAAAAGTGCATAACACTTAACATAGTTGGCCTGAAATAAAAAACATTGAAATTAATTCATGTAAAATAATTACATAAAAGTCATTATGCATGCAGGTTTATTAAACATATAAGGTTAATAGTGTCAGAAGTTAATACGATAAACTTAAACAGATTATTCTTTTACGCTGAATAATTATTTTAGTTATTAATAGTTTGTTACTGTGAGTGTCCCATGATTTCGCACTCATCATTTCTCTAAGATAATTTACAAGTGACAAAAAGATTAGTTTTAATTAAGAATTAATTTACTGCAGGTCACATGAGAAGCTCATCAGTAAACACATTCGGAATATATAAATATTTACACATTCAGTATTGCTACTTTGTCAGTTTTTGACTAGATGAGTGGTTTTTGATTAACTAGTTATCACTTAATTTTTCACAAAAGTCCAATTTTCATTCGAAAAAGCAGGTTTTAAAAACCTCATATTTATGATTTGAAGTAATACAAGTACAACTTGTAAATGTTGTTTCCAAGACAGAGGAATTTCCTTAATTCCGTACTGCATATATTACAACTAAAAAACTAATGGCTTAGGCCATACTTTTTCTTCCTGAATTTTATCAAAAAGGTGGTAACACATTTTAAAACAAATCAATTGCTTTTATGCAACCACAAAACATACATTTATAATTTTCCTTTTTACATTTTATGTAACAAATTTTGATCAAGGACATAAAAAGAAATTAGTGCTTTTGTTTGCAGTAAAAACATAATTCACATAATTATATAATAAACACAATATAAAGATTATATTAACATAATTTTACTTATATGATTATCAGAAAGTAAAGAAGGAATGTAAAAGTTAGTAGTATTTTGTTAAGTCCATGCAGTTGAAACAGGTGAGTGCAAGTGTTATCATGCAGGTGCAAATAATACATTAACTATGTAACTGGACTTACGGCTGTTTATGGATGACCTCACCAACCACACTATTACAAAATATAAAATAACAAATTAACAACAGATTGACATCAACTACAAAAATTAATTATTATATTTTTGCAAATTAAATTTATAAAAACGTACTGTTATTAAAAACATTTTTGTGATTATAAATTATTCTTGTTTTAACAGACAAAAATACAGGGTGTCCCACAAGGTATGCCTTCGCTAATTTTTGCATAAATCGAATTTTTAGAACCTAGATAAAACGTTTTTACCGATAATAATTTTTTTCATGTGTCCCTTCATATACAGAGTGTCCCAAATATAGTGAACAGCATGAGAATCTCTTAAACGGTAAAAGATACGGAGTTGGTTAAATGGGTCAAAATGATCTATGATTCAAGAGCAACTGTTCTATAAAAAAAAAACTAAAAAAAATCAATAGTTTTTGCGCTATTGATGAAAAACAAAACACATCAGGTTTTTAATTTCTGCTTATAACTTTCTTAATTGAAATCACACTCAAAATATTTTTCGACATTATTAGGACACTTTTTTGTGTAGATTTGAAATTTGTCAACAAATTTTACCTATCTTCATTTGTTTTTGTTTTTTTAACATTAATTTTCTTATTTTAAATACGGCTGCTGTTAAAATAACAAAAAAAAATGAAGATAGATAAAATTTGTTGACAAATTTCAAATCTACACAAAAAAGTACCCAAATTATGTCGAATCATATTTTGAGTGTGATTTCAATTAAGCAAGTTATAAGCAGAAATTAAAAACCTGATGTGTTTTGTTTTTCATCAATAGCGCAAAAACCATTGATTTTTTTCAAGTATTTTTTTTATAGAACAGTTGCTCTTGAATCATAGATCATTTTGACCCATTTAACCAACTCTGTATCTCTTACCATTTAAGAGATACCCATGCTGTTCACTATATTTGGGACACTCTGTATATGAAGGGACACATAAAAAAATTTATTATCGGTAAAAACGTTTTATCTAGGTCCTAAACATTCAATTTATGCAAAAATTAGCGAAGGCATACCTTGTGGGACACCCTGTATTTATAACATGTCTTTAGCAATGAAATTTTAAATAAATTGCTCAACATTTATATTTTTAATACTTACTGCACAACTTGGTTGTCTTCATTAACTACACCTTTTTCAGAAGGAATAGTAACAGCACGGTATTGTAAGGCATTGTAAGTTCTCCAAAATAAATATTCTCTGCAACAAAATAATTTTTAAAGCACCAATAAATTACAAAAAAAAACATTTTGTTTTCTAAAACATACTTTTAAAAGATTTTTCTGTTAAGTTTTAACTGAAGTTGTTTTCGTGTTTTACAATTTCTAATTTAAAGATTAATTGCAGTTCAAATATATATTCTTTTTTTGATATTTACAATATATTTGATTTTATTAACTTAATAAATACGTGGTGGATTTTAAAAATGCAGTCATATTTTGTACAATGATATCTTACCTATAATATTTAAGTCCTTCGTAAAGTGCAGCTAAGAAAAATATTCCGATCATAGATCCTACCAATCCTCCTACAGTATCAAATGACCAACTATCGAATAGAACAACTTCTTCATAACCAAAATGAAACTGAAAAATAAAAACAAGGATAAGTAATTAATTTAAATTCAGAGTTGACTTCATACAATGAAATATTTATTTAGTTTAATCTTAGGCAACAAGTGTCTTCATGTAACAACAACATTTTCTTAAACAGACTATTAGGATTTTAAATTTTTAAGTTAAATCTAACATGTAATCAGTTTATTACTTATTCTGAACTTGATAGTTAACAGCTTTTTGTAGTTTTAATCAATTCCTCTTATTTTAGTAAAAAAAATTGCTCAAAGGAATATTAACAGTTAAATATTTAAGTTTAATTGGTGACATTCATCCGAGATCTCTGCTTGATTAAAAAAATACCAAAGAAATCATTTTTGGCGATCCATGTGATAGTGTTTTAAGTTAGCTTTATTTCATATTGATCTGCGTTCAGATTACCAGTAACAAACACTGGACATATGTGTTGATTTAGGTTTAAATTTTAAATTTAAAAAAAAAACATCGGCTATACATTTTTTTAAATCTGCACTCACAGTTAAATGTGCATCTACATACATATACGCCTGCAGCCTACATATTAATGTTATCACTACATTCACATTTATTCAGTTATGAAGTGATACTGTTTGTTATACTTGTGCTGATTTTGGATTGGGTTCATAGGAAACATACAATAATTATCTGCCTACCTTTTTTATGGTTTTTCTACACTCTATGTTAAAAAACTAATTTTAAATTAGTTTTGCATTAAAGGAGAGAATATTGTAAGCAATTTTTATCACAACAAAAACAAATTTCTTGATAAATAGTTAAAAACAATCATAAAAATTTAATGTACCTAGTACAGAAGTAAATATTGTAGGATAAGGTACACAACATACATTATAAAAGTCTGTTATAAAATTTTGAACACACATTTTAAATCAATATTACAAACAAGTGCCATATAACAATCCTTAATTTTCTTTAGACTACATTGGGTAGCAAAATCACCAAAAATAGCAAATATTTACATACGAGCCCCTCAGTTCCCAAATGGTGTTAATCTAAATTTACCGATTTTAAACAAAACCAGAAATACATTTTGGAAGGCGCTCTCTCTCTCTAAATAGTAAGCAAGTGGCTAATTATGCCACTGAGAGCACTGTGAACAATGTATGTATATTCATTATTAGCTCAAACGCAAAACCATCACTATCTGAAAACTTAAAAAATTGACTTGCAATAGTCAGAGTGAAAAGTAAATTATTAACAATTAAAAATATTCTCCAACATTACTATTACATAATATGTATGTGTTGCTTGTTATTAAAATTCGTCTTAATAAAGACTTTTATTGGCAATTATCAAACAAATTGTTTGATTATTTAAGTGATTTATTAATTGATATAAGTTAGCATCATTAAAAATCATTTTCCCATTTTTTATAAGTATTTCTTGTCTAAGTGCAAAACCAGTTTCAAGATTACAGTCTTTTTATTAATTACACAAGACATACGTTAGAAAAAAAGTTATTTTAATTAAGCTTATTTGTATTACCAAGTAAATTGTTAGTATTATGATAAAAATTAATTTCAAATTAGTTGTTAACACAGGATTAGGAAACCCAACAATACTGTAAAAACACATGTATTTTTTTTTTCTCACTATGGAATCCATTCCAACAGCACACAGTCTATAATATGTAAAAAGGTTCGCCCTTACTTTGGGCTTATAATGATAACGGTCCCAATTAAACTGCTCTTATAAGGCAACATAATTTACACTATGATTATCATAATTTTAACAAAATATTGAACAAACTGCTACCTACTAATATACAGGGTGGTCCACATAGAAGGGCCACTGTTGGAATCTCGCAAACGGTAAGAACTACACAGAAGTTTAAATTAGACAAATTGTTCCCCTTTCTGAGACCTCTTTAATAACGCTTTAATGTTTTAAGAAAGTTCCATGGACCGCAAGATTAAAAAAAATCAAAATTGGCATTGTTTATAAATCGTTAATAACTCGGTTATATTTAAGGGTACAAAAATATTTTTGGGGAGAAAGTTGTAGATTTTTTTTACGCACTGTAAAATGAAAACATTCATTTGTTTCAATATTGTTTAAATTCTTAGAGAAATTACAAACATGCATTTTTTTGAACGGAAACCATAGTTGACTATGACCTCATGAAAAAGCATTTTTTCCCTTTTTTTAATAATATAAGGTAACATATATATATTATATTTATTTTGATATTTAGGCTCAAAACAAATAAAATTCATGAAAAAGTCCCTATGAAGCAATAGAGTACCATGAATTTAAACAATATTGAAACAAATAAATGTTTTCATTTTACAATGCGTAAATAAATCCACAACTTTTTCCCCAAAAATATTTTTGGACCACTAAGTATAACCGACTTATTAACGGTTTATAAAAAATACCAATTTTGATTTTTGTCTATTATGTAGCATGCCATGGAAATTTTTTAAAACATTCAAGCATCACTGAATAGATCTCAGAAAGGAAACAATTTGTCTAGTTTAAACTTTTTTGTAGCTCTTACAGTTTACGAGATCCTAATAGTGGCCATGTGGACCACCCTATATATTAACTATCTTACACTCATGCTCATCATGGACATTCCACCATCTCCACCATGGTTGTGTTCGAGCTGTACTGGTGATTGCGCTTTCATGTCATGATGCATACCATGCATATGATGATGTTCTTGATGGTCCATAGTTATTACACAGAAGTCTTAATCTGTAACAAAATATTTGATTACTGCAAAAATTTATAGTTAAAGCATTACTTAGTGTAAATCTTAAAGTTGGCATCCCTCCTACTTTATTGAGCTATGCTATTATGTCGATTAATTTGAGGTTGAGGCAATGTTGCACAGAAAACTGAACACTTTCTTACAACAGCTTTAATAAAATTTATTATTAGACGTTTCATTAATTTGGAACATATTAGTTTTAAAGATTATTAGATGCCAACGGTGATTGGTGAGACTTGAAAAAAAAAAACACTCTGTATGCGCTGACAAAAATTCAGCTCTATTATTACACTTTCAATGTAATTTTCAAAAATTTAAAACCCCTGTTTACCACTACTTCTGAAATTAAAAATATATTTACTTTCTTGTCACAAATTATTATTTAAGAATTCACCATTAAACCACAAGCTATACACGTCTTTTGTCAATATTTTCAATATTTCTAGGAATCAAAATAACCACAAACATTTTGACGTAAATATTTTACTATCAATATTCCATCTTACAAGAGCAAATTTGTTTAAGACATTTTAATCCAAACATTCTTTGTGCCATTTTAAAAACAAATACTGTATCTAAACTAAAAAAACTAAGTTAATAATGATAAACACATTAACCGATTATGACGCATACAATATCAAACATTCTTTTCTTCATACACAACGCATTTTAAAAGAAATTAAACAATACTTAGTAGCAAAGAATACAAAACCAACATTAATTGAACAATAGTAATTTTATCTAAGTCCAAATCACGACCTTATTTACAAAATACATTTGTCGAAAAAATAACATTTAAATTTTATGAATAAAATGCTGCTCCATGTTCATTATTTTATGACTCGATTAATTTTCATTTTCTAGTTATATAGCAGTAGCGTGCGTAAAAGTGGAGTATACATTTCCAAATTCTCAGGCGTTTTACAAAAAGAATATGTTACGGAATAAAAGCAATGCTGCTAAATAAACACTCGATAAAATAATGACAGTGCAGGGATGTTATATTTATAAGTTTTATCAGCTAAATTTAATTTGTCTTACGATACCTATTTCAAAACTTTAGACAATTAATTTTCATGTAAATATTTTAAAACTTCTGTTAGCAAAACAACTGAAATGGGCCGACATATTCAAATTTGCATAAGTAAATTTATGTAATGAAAACTAGGTTCCAATATTTTAGCAAAATTTAAAATACCTACAAATTAGTATGATAGTACTTTTTATTATAACTAGTCCAAATCGTGGTTCACTATGTAGATACAAAAAGTTAGGTTTAGCCTACAAATATGTTTAGCCTAACGTAATGATTTTTGAATTGCGCAAATTTTGTGTAAAAGAGAACAGCAAACCAAGGTTTTTGTCTTTGACATATTAAAAAATTTAACAAGTATCGGTTTTGTCTCAGATAATTATGCTATAAAATTTCGTTATGCACTTATAATCAAGTTTGAGTTAGGTACTAACGCCCAACAGTTAAATAATTAGAATATAATTAATATACGTCACCTTTCCAAAAAATAAATCAACTAAAATCAACGAACAGAAACTGAATTTCTGTTACTAACGCTATTTTCATCAAATTTCAATAAATATGAATGAGCGACTTTTATTGCTACCGCAATAACAAATACAAACTACCATTAAAATATCTAGTTGACAACTTTATTTTAAAAAGCTGTTAGTTTATAGTTGCATCTTTACAAACCAAATATAACCTTAAAGGCATTACAAAAATAAAGAGTTCCAATAAATCTAAACGGAAAAAATCACGTATATATAAGGAAAATGCCTTAATTATAGTTCCTTATTAGAAGTACTTACACTTTTGTGACGATACTGTATGTGTTAGGGTTTATTAAAAACTGTTAAAAAATTTCTAAAAAATGTATCAGAAAATCATAAACAAAATGAAAAATCACGTATAAATATATCAAACTTTACGTTCAATTGTGATTAGGCACAACACTGTTACATTATTGTGCACCATTTGAAGTGATTATTTAAGTAACACTAATTTAAAAGAAAAAAAAAATGCAATCGTAAATCAAAATACACTAAACAAAATATAAAATCACGTAAAATTATGGTACCTTAATGTTCCGATGTGATTAGGCACAACTTCTGTGACGGTTTAGTGTGTACTGCGGATTACCGAAAGTGATTAGTAAATCAAATTATTGTTTTACGGTATTCTTCCAGTAACTATTTAACTATATACATTTATAAATGGGCACATGTACCGTACAACAGCAACGATTGGTTGGCATATCAGTGGCACAGGATGTTTATCACTGAATAATCAACCAACAAAACAATGTAAAAAATATGTATTTTTAAAAAATTAAAAACAACATGTAATAAGGGCTACATTGTTACAAGATGGTTAACTAATCTCAAGCGTTTATAAAAAAAATATTAAAATGTAATTTGATTCCAACAAAATGGCCATTTAACAACTAAAAACTATCCAGATATCAGTCTTACATAAATATCATTGATCGTAGACATCGAAATTCGTTATCGTCTCAAAACGATAATTAATATCAGTCTACAATAATTTTAACATCTAAAATTACACACAGGTAATATTATTAGTTTCAACGATAAAATGGCATTGTATTTCAATACATATATTTCTGAAATCATCACATTCTGCAAGTTAAAACATGTTACGTACAAATGAAATGTTACAAATTTTATATCACATCTCTGCACGCTTATTGAAATTCTAGTTCCAGCATGGGAATTTCGCTTATTTTAAGCGCTAAAGCTAAGGTCAAAATTTGGCAAATTTGTTAAATTTTACAGTGATTATTAATATCTAGACATATTTCACATTTTCGCTGTTTTCATAATAACTGAATAAAAATCTTAAAAATTAGTTTCGTTTGAACTTTTTAATTTATGGAAATTTTTAAGATCAGTAAAAACTTCTTTACAACAAATTTTGATTGTACATTTAATCGCTTCAAAAAAAATTTTGCTAAGTCGATTCGGTTTTGTTTTTTAAAAATGTATCACTGCTATACTTAGATTGACAAAAATCAATTGTATAAACCGGCTTTTAAGCAATCAAGATATCTTTAAATAAAGCAATATTTTTCTGTGAAAATAATGTTAATTTTCGTTTTAAAAAACTTTATATTTTCATAAAAACAACTAAATTTATTTTTATGCAAACAACTGAAATTATTTACTATACCTACTATTAAATTTCTATAATAACTTATTGCCATCTTAATTCGGATAAGTAAGAGCATCTTGTTTAATAGAACAAAAAAAGATTCGGTTAAATTAAAAACGTTGCGTATAACAAAGCTCAGTTTTTAGCAGTATTCAAAAGTTGAAAAAGTAGATATTTAACTTTATAAAAGCCTATACAGGGTGGTCTACTTTTTTGCAGCAGGACTTTAACAGTCGACACAAAAACTCATTTTAAAGCGAATATTCCATATCACCAAGATAGGTCCATTAACGCTTCATTTTAAAGATACAGGCTACAGGGTGTTGAAATTATCGAAAAAATAACGATAATGATTAACCGTTTCTCAACCAGTAGATATATTTAAACCAAATTTGGTATACAGCACCACCTGACAGGTTACCACATTCGGTGAGAATGTCAAGCCCCACAAGCAACCAGTGGCGGAGTTGTGGGGGTTCAGTTTCAATAAATTTCATTAAAATTTAGTACGGCCCTGTTTAAAATCAAACTCGAACTTGTTTTTGGGTAGAGCATTTTATTCTAAACAAAAAGTGTCTCTTGACTTTTCTTCGTGTCTGCCACCGTTTGGCGCGAAATTAGATTTATTTCACTATTCTCGCGAAAAATTTGCTCATAAGTTCGATCTACCACGGGAGGGTGGGGAGGAGATCCCACTGGTAACACCAAAGGAGGTTGAGAATGACATCAAAAACAATATTAACTCGAGAAAAGCCCCAGGTTTCGACCTTATAACAGGTCTAACTCTCAAACAACTCCCTAGAAAGGGGAGAGTAAAACTAACAAACCTAATAAACGCTACCTTTAGGCTGAAACACGTACCAAAAATCTGGAAAATAGCAGAAGTAATAATGATCCAAAAGCAGGGAAAACCACCACATGAAGTTACCACGTATATACCGATCTCGTTGCTACCCGTTATCTCCAAACTCTTTGAAAAATTGCTCTTAAAGCGAATGAAGATCATAATCGAAAGAAAAAATATCATACCAACTCATCAATTTGGATTCCGAGAGGAACACTCTACAATAGACCAAGTACACAGAGTCACAGATCTGATAGAAAAAGTTCTAGAAGAAAAGAAAATATGTGCTGCAATTTTCCTAGACGTCAAACAAGCTTTTGATAAGGTCTGGCATAAAGGGCTAATGATTAAACTGCAAATGTTATTACCAGAGCAGTATTGCCAAATACTAAAATCCTATATCTCAGGAAGACTATTCAGAATAAAGCAGGGAAACCATTATTCCGGGCTCAAAGACATAAAAGCAGGCGTTCCTCAAGGAAGCGTGCTAGGGCCAGTTTTATACCTCTTATATACCCACGATATTCCACAAACTAACGGCACCACAATAGCAACGTTCGCAGACGATACCACAGTGTTAGCGGTAGAAGAAAACATCGTAGAAGCAACTAACAAGCTGCAGCAGGCCATAAACAAAATAAGCACATGGACAGAAAAATGGCGCATTAAGCTAAACGAAACGAAGTCGGTCCACGTCAATTTTACCAATCGTAAAACACATTACATCCCAATAAAAATTGGTGGCAACCGATTACCGCACTCAAACTCTGCAAAATACCTAGGAATGACACTGGATGCTAAGCTTCGATGGAGCGAACACGTGAAGAAGAAGAGAGAATAACTAAACATAAAGTATAAAAAAAAATGAACTGGCTTCTGGGAAGCAAATCCCAACTATCAATGCGAAACAAAACCTTAGTATATAACCAGATACTGAAACCGGTCTGGACTTATGGAGCACAGCTCTGGGGCTGTGCGAGTAAAAGCAATATTGAAATCATCCAAAAATTTCAGAACAAAGTGGTAAGGGGAATTGTAAATGCCCCATGGTACTGTCGAAACAATGATATCCATAAAGACCTTGGAGCCAATCATGTTACCGAGGAGATTAAGAAATCAGCCAAGAAGCACGAGGACCGACTACACCGGCACGTCAACGTGGAGGTAGTGCAGCTTCTTGACATCGCTTCAATAGTGCGAAGGCTAAAACGAACTAAGCCAGCGTTTCCCAAAGTGTGGGTCGCGACCCAGCACCGGGTCGCAGAAAAATTTTGCCGGGTCGCGAAAAAAATTGTAAAAACACAAAAAATAAATATAATAATAAATATATACACAATAATATAAACAACTGTAAATAAATGTTTTTTTTTTCATAAGGTGGGTCGCGAAAAATTTTAAAACCTCGTACCGGGCCGCGGTCAAAAAAGTTTGGGAACCGCTGAACTAAGCCGTTTGAACTTGTATAAGCTCGCTTGGTAGTGTAGTGTAGTGAAGTGGGCAGGCCAGGGACGTGCCCAAGTGGAAACCAGGAAATAGGACACACCGAGGGGAGGAGTTCTATTATTTGTAGTAACTAGTAGATTCAGATAGATTTAAGGTGCTCGTTGGTCAGTAGTAGCTTGACTAGTTGCATTTCAAAAAAAGAAAAAAAAAAAGAAAAAATAAGTTCGATCTAAAAATATCGCGAAAAGCAGAAAATTGCAAATTGTTAAAAGGTCCAAATGTGGATTATTAAGCGTTAATTTAGGGAACTTCTTCCCTCATTATTAGCAGGTTCTGTTATTAAAAACTGCAAAATTGGTAAATACTTTTTTATTTCGAATATTAGCGATATTTTTAGATCGAATTTATGAGCTAATTTTTCGCGAAAATGGTAAAATAAATCAAATTCCGCGCTGAACGGTGGCAGATACAAAGAAAAGTCAAGAGACACTTTTAGTTTAGAATAAAATGCTCTACGCAAAAACCGACTCGAGTTTGATTTTGAACAGGGCTGTACTAGTTTTTTTATAAAACTTATTGAAACTGAACCCCCACAACTCCGTCACTGGTTGCTTGTGGGGCTTGACATTCTCGCCGAATGTGGTAACCTGTGAGGTGGTGCTGTATACAAAATTTGGTTTAAACATATCTACTGGTTGGGAAACGGTTAAAAATTACAGATATTTTTACGAAAATTTCAACACGCTGTATCTTTAAAATGAAGCATTTATGGACCCACTTAATATGCAATATTCGCTTTAAAATTAGTTTTTGTATGGACTGTTAGTCCTGCTACAAAAAAGTGGACCACCCTGTATAGAATGTTTTGATGGGTAAATAAAGGGTGTATGGTATGCCTTCGCAAATTTTTTCATAAATCGAATGCTTATGACCTAAATAAAACGATTTTGCAAAAAAAAAATTGTCATGTGTCTCAGTTAAAGTGTAAGAGATACAGAGTTGGTTAAATGGGTCAAAGTAACCTATAATTTAAGTGCAACTGTTCAGTAAAACAAAGTCTTGAAAAATATTAAGTTTTCGCGCTATTAATAAAAAACAAACACATCAGGTTTTTAATTTTTGCTTATAACTTGCTTATTTGAAATTATACTCAAAATATCTTTCGAAATGTAAAATTACGGGAACAAAAAATATGAAAATATAAACAGGATTGACAAAAAAAAATCAACTTTTAAGAACTCTCAAGTAAAGGTCAATGTTGTTGACGGCACTCAAGAAATGTTTAAAGATTAAGATTAATAATATGTGGCACTCGAAGTGAAAATCGCTGCCGACCCCTGTGCTACAGGTGTTAGTCTCCTCTTCAAAGATATAAAACGTATAGCACTCGAATTCAGCTTTGGATAATGGACTAGAAAACATAATGAAAACAAGCATACGATTAAGGAATAACAAATTAAGAAAATAAATATAGGGTACTAGATTGTGCGTGGTATAACAAATAAAAATAATTAGCAATTGCACTAAAAGAGCGGAAATTGGTATCGCTTTGCCTATTAAAATGAAGAAAAAGCTACACGAAAGCTGTTACTTAAAAAAAAAATACACACACAATTATATGCGGAGATAAAAGAGGGCTAAGGCTTGGAGTAGCAATATTAATAAACAACCAAGGGAAAACCGAATAGCGTCATCAACTGGGCAATGAAAAAATAATCACATTAAGATATAGAATAGAAATAGGAAACAACTATCATAAGCCATAAGTATGATATATGTATATGCACCTAAAGAAGGAAGAAAATATTTTATGAGCAATTACAATCAGTATTAGACAAAACCGGAAACAGTTATTATATCATGATAGGAGAACATTTTAACGCTCGTATATTTATTGATAAAATAATTGGAATACGCAGTGAAGATATTTTAAATGAACATTTAAAAAAAAGCGATTTTGTTAGCTCTAAGCTATAAGAACAGGAAATAATAAATACCTTCTTCAAACACAAAATAAAACAATTAAACACAAGAACCGCTAGACAACAGATTTTTTTTTAAGTAAATGACTACACTTCTACACTAGTCAGAGACACACGAGTATACCGGGTGTAAATGAAGTGTGGTATACCCCCTTTTTTTTCTTTAGTTTTAATTTTAAATAAATGAAATTTTAAACATATGATATGTGCAAAAAACCAGGCTTTTTAAGCACATGCACACATTTGTTTCACTTCCGGTTTAGCCGGAAATTACCCCAACTTTGTTATTTTAAATAGAACACCCTGTATATTTTTACATTTTTGGAAAGAGGAAGCGATTTTGGATACAAATGCACTATTTTGGTTAATTTTTATAACCTCAATTTTTTTTTTAAACAAAATTTAGTTTTTTATTAAGGGTGCCGTGACCTGCACAAATTGATTTTTATTATGTCAACAATTGTCCAAAAAACGTTTTTGTAAATTTTAAATGACATTTAGGTTACTTTAATCGGCTTTGAAGGTTGCGGAATCGGTTTTTTGACAAAAAGTCAATTTTTTTAAATTGAACCATGCTGGTACTAGCGGTTATTTAAATCAAGCATCTTCTAACGAATCCATCGATACCAATAACTTGTATTTTTATTAAGAGTCTGCTTCAAAAATTTCAAATTATTGTGAAAATGTATTAAGAGATCCTTTAAATCGCAGTAATCTAATTATGTCAAGATGATTACCAAAATTTTTAGACTTTTTAATTAAATGACTGTAGTAGTTAAACATAAAACAACGATCATTTGTTTTGTTGTAGTTATGCACAGTGTACTGCGATTAACAGGATCTCTTAATAAATGTTCACAATAAATTGAAGTTTTTGAAGCGAACTCTTAATAAAAATACAAGTTATTGGTATCGATGGATTCGTTAGAAGATGCTCCATTTAAATAACCGCCAGTACCAGCATGGTTCCATTTAAAAAAATTGACTTTTTGTCAAAAAACCGATTCCGCAACCTTCAAAACCGATTAAAGTAACCTAAATGTCATTTAAAATTTTCAAAAACGTTTTTTGGACAATTGTTGACATAATAAAAATCAATTTGTGCAGGTCACGGCACTCTTAATAAAAAACTAAATTTTGTTTTAAAACATTTTTGAGGTTATAAAAATTAACCAAAACAGTGCATTTGTATCCAAAATCGCTTTCTCTTTCCAAAAATGTAAAAATATGCAGGGTGTTCCATTTAAAATAACAAAGTTGGGGTCATTTCCGGCGAAACCGGAAGTGGAACAAATGTGTGCATGTGCTCAAAAAGCCCGGTTTTTTGCACATATCATATGTCTAAATTTTCATTAATCTAAAATCAAAACTAAAGAAAAAAAGGGGGTGTACCACACTTCATTTACACCCGGTATAGAAGCAAAATGGTTTAAAAACGATATAGTTTTGACTCTATTGACAAAAAAGAACTGTTTAAAATCTACTTACTCAATGAAAAATCAGTAATAAACATAACAAAAAATACAAAATGAAGCAAATAATAAAGTAGAGGTGAGCAATTACATTAAAATTAAATGGTTACATCCTAAAAACATATACAAAAAAAGCTGCTCTTGAGGTTCTTGGACGTCGGAAAAAACTACGAAGAAAGGACTGAAAGCATGGGGTAAAGAACTCGAATAAGCGATTAGTATACATATAAAGGAAGCACATCTTCGAATATTGACAAATAAAAATCAACAAAATAAAAAACAATATGATAACAGAAAAAAGGTCTAAGTTATTTTTTACTTGTGTGAATAAAATTTTTTAACAAACTCTTGGGTCCATAATTTATCATACTGTTTACTTGATAAAATCAAATAATTACAATTTCATAAAAAGTTTTAGAACTAATCCAAAACTATGTTTTAAATCATTATTTCTTAAGTTCAACCTTTAAAACTTTTTGACGCTTAAAATGCATTTGCTTGCATTAATTAAAACACAAAATTCCTTTATTACGAAAAAATATTTCTGTCGTCATAGTTTTTTATTAAACGGTTTCCATTGTATAAAATAAAAAATATACTCGGTCACCCGTCGACTTCAAAATTAATTTTTCTACACAATAAGCCGGAATGAAGGTGGCTATCAATAATGATTACAATCCAATTTAATCTTAACGTAGGTACTTGTCTGCAGCATTTAAACTTTGAAGTATGATTTCTAGAATAAGAACAATGCAGTAAATAAAAATGGGAATTCGTTGGTGAACAAAATCCTAATTAAAAAAGTTTGTAAAGCGAAATCTAGCTTGATTTTTGTATTTGTTTTAGTTCCAATTTTTATTCCAATTCTTTCTTAAGCTACGCTACTTACTACAGTATTGGGACTAAAAACTACGTCTTAGGCATTAAACAAATCTTTATTCCTTTATTGTAGTTTTATTTTGGTACTAGGTACATTTAAAACTTTTTTCCATTAAAAAACTTCAACAAACTGACACATTTTGGAATAATCCAATAAAATACTTTTATACAAAATATTTACGCGAACTTTTTATGCAATTATGTTACCTATTAATGCAAATTTTAAAAATACGTATCAAGAAAACGACACAATAGCACTAATCAAATTTGCACATTCGACATTATGAATATAAATTTATGTAGTTAAAACCTTAAAACTAGGTTAAAACAGTTTAGTAAAAATTAAACAACAAATATTTACAAATTGGTGTGATAGTGCTTTTAATCATAATTAGTCCAAAACAAAGTTATGATGGCCTACATATATGATTTACATTTACATTATATGATTCTTGACCGTCATTCATTTAGTAAAAAATGAGAACAGTAAACTTTTGATATAAAAATACTATCAGTTTTGCTCCTGATAATATGCTAAAAAAAATGTTATGCGCTTAAAATTAAGTTTGGCTTCGTTCCGCATAACTAATATACGTTATCTTTCTAGCAAACGAACTAACTAAAGTAAAGAAACAAAAACTAAAGTTTTATTTATTATTATTGCCGCTGTTATTTTCAAAAAATTTACAAATTGGCCACAAAACGAATCAGAAATTTTAAAGTTCACGGTAATTGTGGACACAAACTACCATTAATATAATTAGTTTTTCTACTACCACTAATGTAAATGACTCTTACCGCACAGCCTGCATGCATAGTAAGTGAGTTATAATGGTTACAACTAGGGGTGGGCGATATCCAAATTTCGATATCGAATATCGATATCGAAAATATATCGATATACAGGGTGTGTAGAAATTGGCGGAAGCGCTACACGTGACGATGTTCTTCGTAAAATTCTAAGTCGAAAATCTTTATACAAAAATGTTGTACCATGCTTCCTATGGCCTCAGGGACCATTTAAAGAAAAAAAAAATTGGCAACATTGCATACATTGATTTGCGTTTGGACATTTTTTTATCAGCAATTTTTACTTAGGTATTTACAATTTTTGTTCGAACTAAAAGCCTTCAGTTCGTAAACATAGCTACAAACTTTTGGGTATCGTAAAACACAAACAAGAAATAATTACGAGAAAAACAGCGATGACAGCTAATGACAATGTTGCCATATGTATTATTTTCATTCAAATCAGTGATTTACATATTTTCAACGCCAATTTTTAAAAGGAAGAACACAATATCTAGGAAAAAATACTATTCTAAATTTATTTTTATTCCAAATTGCAGCTTTTTCATTAAAAAATTTTCGACTTAGAATTTTACGAATAACATCGCCACGTGTAGCGCTTCCGCCAATTTTTACACACCCTGTATATCGATATATCGATATATCGGAATATTGATATATCCACATATCGAAATTTCGATATAAAAGCGGCACGAAGCTAAAAAAAGACTGGTGACCTAAAAAGGAAAAAAAAAGCTTCTCGCCCTTAAAATATCGATATATCGGAATGGTTACAACGCACTGTAAGCAAAACGCACACTTGTCTAGACTCTAGAGAAAGAGACGTCAAAGTAGGCTTTTGTCAAAATTGCATATTGTGCATATTAGCCAAAAAGCCGTTATATCGTTATAATCCCTGGGGAGGTGCGGACTAGTGCAAAAGGAGGCGTGAAAAGTTTTACAGAAATGACATGTATAGTAAAAGTTGTTATTATTCTGTCACTGACGTTTTTTTTCTGTTTTTTTTTTGTTTTGATAAATTTTTTACCATTTTTCATGTATTATTTTATGGAATAAAGGGAGGCGCCAAAATTAGATTTTTTTTAAGGGGTGCGTAACATCATAAAGTTTAAAAACCGCTGGTATACAGGGTGTGTAAGAATTGGCGGAAGCGCTACACGTGGCGATGTTCTCGTAAAATTCTAATGCTTGCTGTGTCTGCAAGAGATCCTCAAAGTTTTGACATTCAGTCCTTTAAAAAGCGATATTATTTAATATTTTTTAATGAAAAAGCTGCGATTCGGAATAAAAATAAATTTCGAATAATATTTTTTTCTAGATAATGTGTTTTTCCTTTTAAAAATCGGTGTTGAATATATTTTAATCACTGATTTGAATGAAAATAATACACATGGCAACATTGTCATAAGCTGTCATCTCTGTTTTTCTCGTAATTATTTCTTCTTTTTATTAGACGATACCTAATAGAATGAAGCTATGTTTACGAACTGAAGGCTTTCAGTTCGAACAAATACTATAAATATCTAAGTAAAAATTGCTGATAAAAAGTGTCCAAACGCAAATCAATGGATGCAATGTTGCCAAATTTTTGTTTCTTTAAATGGTTCCTGAGGCCGTAGGAAGCATGGTACAACATGACTTAGAATTTTACGAAGAACATCGTCATGTGTAGCGCTTCCGCCAATTTATACACACCCTGTATAAATTTGGTCTGGTATTATAGCTCAAAACTCAAAATATCGAGGGTCTCATTTCTCATATCAGAGGGGCGTATGCCCCAAAAATACAAAAATGGAGATTCTTCGCCAAAAATGTGTTAAACTGAAGAAAAAATATAAATCTTTATGTCAGAAAAATCAACATATTTTGAAATACGCTATAAGCAGGAACAGAATTGAAGTGGTTGCATAAAAACTGAATTTACAGGGAGTTTTTCTCTTTTCTTGGACAATTTTACAGATGGCTCATACGCCCCTCTGATATGAGACCCTCGATATGTAATTGTTATTTACAATTAATCTTACCCTTTAACAAAAATACAAATTAGTACATAAGTACTCTATTGATTTATCATTATCAATAAATTAATTAATCATCCAAATTTTAAATAACTTTAATTAAGTAGTGGAAAAAAAATGTACAAGGTTCATTTACTCTAGTTCAAAAATGCGACAAATGGAACCAATCGATTGATTATATTTTGTAAGCCTCATTTATTGCACACGGCGTTTATAGATCGCGACATAAATAAGTTTATGATACTGTACAATAAGGTTCAATATCAAATAAAATCTGTACATTGGATTTGCACACGGCACCAAAGTAGTAACGCGTGCACAATCCAAAATTGGTACGTAGCAAGTGGCAACTACTCTGTTATCAGTGTACATAGTATTGTTTAAATGAAATGTTATTAACACAAGTGATGTATTGTGAGATAAGAAAGTTTCAATCCATATATGTATAAAATAAAGTTATCGTTAAAAAGTTATAAGTGAATATGCTATCTTCTTACGTAAATATCTTGCCACCAGTGTTTCTCAAACCGTGGGACCCGTGGCCTAAAAGGGACAAACGAAAATTACTCATGGAGGCAGCGAATAACAAAAATGCTTCGCTGGCTCCTATTTAAAAGCTGGCCTGTCATTAAAAGTGATTTAGGGATGTGCACGTGACACTAAAGTTTTTTAATATAAATTGTTTGGGCATACCTGGTAACGGCGGTCCCAAATTATTAAATTATAAAACTCATTATTACACTGGATCACAAATACCGTTTGTTTTCTTGAAAAATGAAACTCATTTAATCAGTAAACGAGGGTTAAAGCTTTTTTTTAAATAAGTTATAAAAATTAAGGTAATAGAATACAACAATAGCGGCTGGTAGGCAAACCAAAAGTGCCAGACCTGACCAATGGATATAAGTTTTATAATTTGAAATGACTAATTTAAGGAATTATTTAGCTTAATATACATTTCCATCATAAAATCGATATTTTACATCCCGAGTTTAATAATTTGGGACCGCCGTTACCAGGTTTGCCATTGTTTGATTTGTGAAATTCTACAATGTTTTAACATCTTAATTCTTTTTTGTAACTTACTGTTTTAAATTAATGGTTTCTCAAGTTTCTTTTAACTTTCATTTCAAAATCAAATCTTTTAGGTTAAACTTGTTATTGGTAATTGTGCAACATTTTTTTTTACAACAAACATAAAAATCAGTCAACATTACTTGCTATTTATGCGTGAATATTTTGTCTTAATTAACAATTGTTTAACAAAAAAAATTGTAACAAGGTTAATTTATAAAATAAAAAATACATTTTTTTGTTGTAACTGATAGAGATAACTACACGTACAATCTGTCAATATTGACAAAGCTTATTGATTTAAGCAAATTTTTACACTACTTTAAGTACCTATACAGTGTGTCCAGAATTCGATGCTAGAAATATCTAGGAAAAATAATATTCGAAATTTAGTTTTATTCCAAATCGCAGCTTTTTCATTAAAAAATAATAAATAATAACGCTTTTTAAAAGACTAAATGTCAAAACTTTGAGGCCTCTTGCAGACACAGCAAGCATGGTACAACATTTTCGTATTAAGATTTTCGACTTAGAATTTTACGAATAACATCGCCACGTGTAGCGCTTCCTCCAATTTATACACACCCTGTATAGGAAAGCGCTAGGCTTGTTTGTTAGCTTCGATTAACAGCTTTATGTAAACTTTAATGATAAAAAAGATAGAAATAATGAAAATGTTTTTCTTCTTTCCAATTAAAATGACGGTAACATACTCGCTATCTGTTAAAAATTAAGACCCAATTATGACCAACATATCCATTGCTAATTTTATTAGAAAAATAAGTGAAATTATGCATACGATTACTAGGTATTATAAAACGCGTAAACATAAACTATAAGCGGGTTTTAATTGAAATTTTGGTAACTTTAATCAGCCTTAAATTTTTCGAAATAATTTTTTTATGGACTAGCTAGGGGCTTTATAATATTTGGTATGGTATTCGTTAAAATAAAATACTCTTTTATTTGAAATAACTAAGTTACGGCCATTTCCGCAAATGATGTAAAAATGAGCATATGTGCAGATAATCAGGTTAAATGCATACATTACATGTTAAAAACTTTATTGTTTTAATTATAATCTGACGGAAAAAAGGGTTGAGGTTGATTGCGTTTACACCCGGTATACGTTGTTTTGTATAAATGTGGTTGAATTGGAATCGGTAAAACTTGATATACATTAAACATTTGGACCTACGTTATTTCTACAGGTAAGTATGTACATAAACAATGGAACTTTCTAAAATCTCAAGCAATGCCCAGTCACCCCTCTACATAGCGCGGCTAAGGTGCGTGAAGGTGGCCGCGACTTTTTTTAAATGCGTGTAACTTTTTTATTATAAAGGCGCTAATTAGGCGCTAATTAATGCAATTTAAAAAAATTGCACTTTCGAAAAAGTCGCGGCCACCTTCACGCACCTGCGCGGCTAGTGCACGCTGCATAACAATTAAGTGTACCATAAAAGATGTGTTTCCTATTCATCTGCTTATAAAAACTTTCGTATCAAATCGGATTATATAGTTCAGGGGTCGGCAACCTTTTTTACAATAAGGGCGCAATATAAATTCAAAAGTTATTGGGGGGGCACCCAAAAAAAACTTCAAAATATTATAGTTTAAGTAGTGGCCTTATGGACGTAATACATACGGTTCAAATTCGCACATTTCGGTCGGTTAGCAATGCCCATGAGCGTACCATAGAAGCATAGAACCAATTTCCTAACACCGTATGTGTGTAATATAGTGAGGGCGCATAAAAATCTCACCGAGGGCGCCATGGCGTCCGCAGGTGTCGCGTTGCCGACCCCTGATATAGTTGATTTGGAAGGTACCCTCCACCAGTGGCGGCTCGTAATATGGCACATTTATCTATAAATTATCATTATAACAGCTATAACTCGAGAAATATTATTTAAAAACAAAGAACATCCCTAATGTTTTTAAAAACAATTAAATTATCTACAACAAAATGTAAAAATGTATAAAATTGACTAATCTATCCATGTTCAAATTTACCTAAATGGACAGAACAAAACAAACACCCTATGTATTATTTTAAAAGTTTAACTATTCAGAGGCTACCTACCATAAGAGTTTTCTTAATCAAACTTGGAATATTTTACACTGGCATTGTTAAATCGCCAAATTAATATTTTGTTAAATAGCTGTATCCGTATACAGGGTGGTTCAAATAGAAGGCCACTATTGGTATCGCATAAAGTTTATTATTTATACTAAACGGTAAGAGCTACAAAGAAGTTTAAATAAGGCTGCGGTTACATTACAACCGTATTCGCGCGAATGAGCATCGCGCGCAGTGCCGGATTAAGCCAACACGGGGCCTGTAGCAAATGTTACCAAGAGGCCCTAAGTTTTGTATGATAATAAAATAAAACACAACTTTTACAATTACAAACTTTTCTCGATTTAATGTGAGCAAATTTAAAAATAACACTAGACAAATCAATTTCTCTAAGTAAATTACATTCAATGTTCATTAAGGTGAGGTTATTTAGACGATGTTGTCCCATCATGTTCCTTTTTTTCCCACAAATTTTACAAACTAACATTTTCTGCTCTTGGCGCGGGGCCCGTAGCATTTGCTACTTCTGTTATATGGCTAATCCGGCACTGCTCGCTCGTATGCGTCCGTATTCGCGCGAATATTGAGTGGTGTTTTATACTGACTACATCGCGAGAATTTTAGCAGTTTAAGTTTATAAAATGATTTACGTCATATTGACAGACGTCATTTACAAAAATAACGTTAATAAGAACGCTTAAAAGCGGCATTTTAATTTTTTTATTCCCACAAATGCACAAATACTCGTACATACGAAGATACACACAATATATTTATAGCGAAAGTCATTTGGTGGCCACATCAGTTTATTTTAAAATCGTTAATAACTCGGTTAAACTTGATGGTACAAAAATATTTATGCGGAAAAAGTTGTAGCTATTTTTACGCACGGTAAAATAAAAACATTCATTTGTTTCATATTGTTTAAATTCTTAGATAAATGTGGATGAATTACAAACATGCATTTTTTTTTAATGGCAACCATAGTTGCCTATAATGGTGCCTATCCACGTGATAGTAAACTACTCTCGATAGCAGCGTCGCCAAGGATACAGCCAATCGCGAGTTACTCTCAGGGGCTGTATCCTTGGCGACGCTGCTATCGAGAGTAGTTTACTCTCACGTGGACAGGCAACGCTATAACCTCATAAAAAAAGTTTTTTTTTCCTCTTTTCAATTATATATGGTTTAATGTATTTACAGAAGTGTTGTTAAAAAAAAAACAAAGTTTTTAACTGGTTTTAAACAGGTTTTTTTTAATAATATATTGTTTCAATTTACATTGATTCCGACATGTTTCGTCAATATAGGTTTTATTGACTTCCTCAGGGCTACAAAATTTGTTGTTATAATTAAAATTACAAATACTATACTTAAATTCTTAAAATGAATACTTACAACTATGTTATATAATGAAGCAATAATTTTCTAAGTTGTTAGACAAGGATGATTCCAGAAAAGTAAAAAACACATTGTTCAATTACGATGCCACGTGTATGTCGAATATTCTTTTTCTTCTTTTTTGTTATTCACACAATATATTTTATTTTAGTATTTATAATAGTGATGGTTATTTAACAGTTATGACGTAAAAACACATTATACATAGAACATATTAAAAAATTTTTGACAAAATTAATTATATATTTATAAATAATTAAGAATTTAAGTATAGTATTTGTAATTTTAATTATAACAACAAATTTTGTAGCCCTGAGGAAGTCAATAAAACCTATATTGACGAAACATGTCGGAATCAATGTAAATTGAAACAATATATTATAAAAAAAAACCTGTTTAAAACCAGTTAAAAACTTTGTTTTTTTTTAACAACACTTCTGTCAATCAAAATATAACAGGATATCTTAAATTAATTAATGTATTTATTTTGATGTTTAGGCTCAAAACAACTAAAATTCATGAAAAAGTCCCTATGAAGCTATGGAGTGCCATAAATGTAAACAATATTGAAACAAATGAATGTTATATTTTATGTTTTACAGTGCCTAAATAAAATCTATAATTTTTTCCACAAAAATATTTTTGGACCATTAAGTATAACCGAGTTATTAAAGATTTTAAAAAAGTGCCAATTTTGATTTTTGTTTATTGATTAGCGCGCCATGGAACTTTTTTAAACATGTATTACGGAATAGGTCTCAGAAAGAACAACAATTTGTCTAATTTAAACTTCTTTGTAGTTCCCAATAATGGTCCTTCTGCGTGAACCACCCTGTATATTAAAAAAAAACGTTATAAACTAAAAAACAATGGATTTTAGGTACAACATTTGCGAAAGAGAATTTAATTTAAAATCTAAAAAGTGAAAAATGTACTGGATGTTATATTGAAAGTAAAAAAGGTGCGCGGAAACAAAACACTTGGTATATTTAAAAATAGTTGTAGGTCATGTAACTTATGATTTCCAACAAATTTTCTTTCTACATTTTTTAAATATTTTGAATAAACTAGATGTGAAGGAAATGCGCGCTAGTTGGACACTTGGGCTGGCTGCAGTGATTGCACCCCAACAGCACGTATATTACGCCTAACCACCACTCCATGACCGCTGGAAGCTGGAACACGTTATTATCATATGTTCAACATATCTACGTAAGCACTGAATGTAGCTTTCTTCAGTCATACGAGTTTGGCCCCTGTCACATAAATTGTACGTAAGCCATTAATTTTTATTTGTTTGACGTACAATAAAGTAAATTTTATTGGTCCTTTTTGTGGTTATCTAGACTAGACGATTGCGATTGGATTTAAAGTGAATACTATTATATTATCAAAGCTACACCTCTCAGCTAAAAGTTCATATAATTATGAGGGTATGGTTTTTTATTTCGAGACAAATAGCTTGATTTTTATCATAAAAGTGGCCTCGGGCATGTTGTCACATTGTTGACGGGGCAAGTTGTCACAAGCAAAAACTTGCCCCAACGCATTAAAATGACTCAAAATGTTCTTCTGTACAGATGGTCAGAACATACCGGGTGTCACACGTTCATGGTACACCCACCTTTTTTTCTTTATTTTTTAAGAAAACTTTTTGAAACTCCAGGCATCGTATAAACTCCATAAACGTCACTTTTTGACACACCAACGAATTTTTTCCCACTTCCTGTGTCAGCGGAAGTGACACCAACTTTTGATTTTTAAATGAAACACCCTGTATATAATTGCATTTTTGAATTCTACATAATTTTCTGAATCCAATAACACCAAAAAAGTGACATTTCAAATGTCAAATGTTTTTTTAAATTGATTTTTAGTTTTTAATTTAAGTGTGCCATGACTGCTCCGATTTATTCACATTGCGCCATGTAATGCTACAAAAAACAAAAGCAGGTCAAAAATAGTTAATTAAGGGATTTATTAATGAACATAGTTTTCCAAAAAGGTTTTTCGGACGAAACTTTTTTTTTTCAAATGGAACCATATTGGTACCGAGGTACTATTCGGTACAACCATTTATAACGAATCGTCTGATATGCCCATTTTGCATCTGCGACAAATACAACAAAAGTTACTGTTCATCAAAAAATTTATTTTTATTCCAAGAGGTAACTAAGGCGGCTTTGAAACAATACAATATTTAGCTTGTCAAACATTTATTTGTCATTGAAGTTTTTCAATTGCGTATAATTATTGTTGCTCAAAATGCCGCAGATTTATACAAGAGATGAAAAAGTTGATATGTTAATTATGGCACACTTAAATTAAAAACTAAAATTCAATTTAAAAAAACGTTTGACATTTGAAATGTCACTTTTTTGGTGTTATTGGATTCAGAAAATTATGTAGAATCCAAAAATGCAATTATATACAGGGTGTTCCATTTAAAAATCAAAATTTGGTGTCACTTTCGCTGAAACAGGAAGTGCAAAAAAATTCTTTTGTGTGTCAAAAAGTGACGTTTATGGAGTTTATACGATGCCCCGAGTTTCAAAAAATGTTCTCGAAAAATAAAGAGAAAAAGGTGGGTGTACCATGAACGTGTGACACCCGGTATAAAAGAAAAACAAATCGCTCTGCCCCACCTGCGGACGTTTTAATCACGGCTGCACGAATATGCCACAACTGGGATTCAGATGATATCTAGGCGGGTTTCATGCGTTTGATCGGCATTTAAATTATTTTTATGTATTTCGATTGTTTGTATTGTTGCTATTTTTATCGTTATATTTGAGTTTTTCTTACAAATTGTCCATTAATTTTTGTTTTCATTAATCATTTACTACATTTATTTGACCCGTGATAACTTGCCCCGCTCAGTGTGACAACATGTCCCGGCCTCGGGGCATGTTGTCACACTTTGCTTTCGCGCGATAAATATTCTTTTGCACATAAGTCACTCGATGTTGCTCAAACAACTATTCAGAATATAAAGCACGACACATGTGGGTATGCAACAGAAAAAAAAAACTGATCCAAAATTATGAAAATAAGACCTTAAAAAAAATAAAACCTAAATTTTGTGACAACTAGCCCCGGTCTCCCCTACGTCGTTTCGTTATAAGTCGTTCGTTTTAGGAACAAAACTAACGTATGTATATCGAGGACCCCGTACATGAAAATTGCCATGTATAAAAAGAAAATTAGAAATCATCTAATTGTAAGATGTGAATATTCGATGAATCATTAACGAAAACGACACCTGCAATTACTCATATATAATTAAAATGCGATAAAATGTTATGTTATCTTGCATTTGAACAATGTACTGTGATTTGGTCTACCACGTATTATCTAATATTTAGAATTTCAGACAACACAACGGAACAAATTTCTACATAAAAAATATAACATTCCGTATGTTAGCAAGTTGTTAATAATAATAATCTTTATTTGTTCTAAATCACCAAAAAGGCGTAGAACATGTCACAATAATGATAGTTCACAAATAAACGCCTGATGTTGCATTATTAAATACATCGGCATTTTCGAAACTTTTTTTTTGTTAAATGTTCACGAGATATTGATCCGTTACGTTACTTTTTGTACACTCTTTATTTGCTATGACCTGCTACAGCAGGGCTGTCAAACTCGCGGCCCGCGGGCCGCATGCGGCCCGCAACGAACATTTTTGCGGCCCGGCCAATATATCGGCACACAATTATTTATAATAAAATAACAAACCGACGCAGAATAAAAATAAGATAGGTAGAATTCGCTTAACGTTTTTTTAATTATACTCTTTTCTTGCTATTATTAAACAAAAAATAATAATTTTTTTGTGCGATCGTACTAGAAACAGCTGTTTGACGGACGCGTTAGCAACCATAAAGTACTGCATTACCGGCCCTATCCTTAGTAACGGCCGTAAAAGTTACTTTTCAGGCCGTTACCCTTAGCAACGGCCGAAAAAGTAACTTTTACGGCCGTTGCTAAGGAGAGGGCCGGTAATGCAGTACATACGCCGTCATCTGTCAGTGACAGAATGTCACGTAGTTTCTAACCTATAATTTTGAAAATCACTAAAAATTTAAATTGTTTTTAATTCGATCGCACAAAAAATGTATGATGCACCTCGGCCAAAACGTACTTTTTCGGCCTTGCCTATTTGCTGCAAACCAGACGCGGCCGAAAAAGTTACACTTTTTGGCCTTGATACATAAATAACTATTGCGGCCCACCTAAAGTTAAACCTTGTTTGTATGGCCCAAGTTAGCCATTGAGTTTGACACCCCTGTGCTACAAGATACAATTCAAGCATTTGAATACAAAAATCAGCAACTTCTTGTTGCGTATGGTTTTGAAACAGGGGTCTCAATTAATGTGTATTTTTATTTAGGATAACTTTTTATTTTTATGAAGAAAATATATAACAATTTAACAATCATGCGATATAAAAACAGACCACTTTAGGTTTCAAGCACATTATTAATATGAAGCAAAACCAATTTTGGAACGTCGTAATTGTGTTCGATGGCATTTTAAAAAATAGAAAAGGCTCGATTGCACAAATTGTCTAAATCTAAAGCGGGGTACACACGTACAAGTATATTGCACAAAATACTTTTGTGACGTCAATATTGTGCAAAATATTGTGCTATTTTCAAAAATATTGCGCAATAATATTGGATTGACGATTGACAAAATAAATTGCAAATAACTGGGTTATTTGCGCAATAACTTGAACATGTGTTTGCGTTCGGCCGTATTGTACAATATCTGCAGTTCATTTGTAGCCTGCACATGGTAAACTTCTCATAACTGTATTTTGTTTTTAGATTTGAGGCGAAATTTTCTTTAACAGTATATCAAAGGTCGCTTCATCCATCCTTAGGTAGTTCTTGTATCGCATACTTGGAGTTTCTTTAACAGTTTCATATCGGAAAATATCTCCCTTTTTAAATACCATTCAATTATCCATAATCTTCTATTTATTTTCTTCTTCTTCATCAGTAACGCTTTTCCAAGCGCAACATATATTTAAGCTTTCTTTTTTTCCCCATCGTTTTCACAAACTAAGCAGCCACACTACAGTACAATATCAAAATTAAAACATTGAGCGTGTGTATCAGCGGCGTGCGGTCCATGGATGCGGTGGATGCGGCGCATCCCCTAAAATTCACGTCAAGAATATTTTTATACCGTATCATATTTGAATTTTATGTAGCTTTATTTCGCTTTGATTTATTTTTAGTTACGTGTTATGATATAATGTTTTGCTGCTCGAAAAATTTGCATTAATCCATTTATTTCCAGAGAGCGGTTGACTACTGCGAAATGTGTGCGATTCGTAGCGCTAGCTAGCACATGTGAGCATGACTAAGGGATGCGGATTCGAAATTTGCTTCCTTGGCGCATGCGCACTGCGATGCAGTCTATAGTCTATTGCCCATATCGTTGCGTACTTAAGATCTACGGTGGATGCGGTAACTCCGTTTGCTACCATGGGCAGCTCGCACTCGATTAATATTTCCGCACGCTACAAAAATAATCATTTCCGTTGTTTAAGTTTTTTTTTTACTTTCTTTGAATCAAGCTTCTTCTGTTTAAATCAGCTATACTCTATTTTTAGAGCACTGTTTCGCTACATACAATTTTGATTATTATTTAACACGACCCTTAATATGGATAACCAAAGTAACGATGAAACTGTGGTTTATAATAATTGCAATTGTTTGATTGAAAATTTAAAAAAAAAAGGAGATCTGCTTCTCTCCCGTATAATGAAAAAGAAATTATTGTTAGGAGCTCAAAACCCACACCGATATTAAATATACAGTCAAAAACGAAAACATTTCAAAGATATTTTAATAGAGAAATATATGAAAAAATTGCGTGGATTTGTGGCTGCTCTCACTAACTTATCAAAATTATTCTGTTGGGTGTGCATTTTATTGTCGCAACAAGTACAGCATTCTGAACCTTATAAACTCTTTCAATTAATACAACTAACTAATCGATTTCGAGATATGGAAAAATTTTAATTTATGAAACTTTTCAACATCAGTAAATTTAAAGAATATGAAAAGAATTTTCCAGATTTCCTGTTACAATCACTTTAGCTAACTTATGGAAAATACTTTGATTTTATGAAGTTAAAAAGTGAATTAGGACGACTTTCATTTAAAATCTATAAATTGCATAAAAAAATTAATTGTGAAAGATGAGCTAAAAGATGTTTTGACAGAAGTATTTAAATTAATACAATTAATTTGTACTATACCTTCCACCAGCGCATCGGCTGAGCGATCATTTTCGACAATGAGAAGAATAAAAACATTCACCAGAAGCAGCCAAGTGACAATAGACTGTCTGCTCTCGCTTTAATATCAATTGAAAAAAAAAATTAATGCTACATATGAAAAATGCAAAATATTGTATGATATTGTTTTAGACGAATTTTGTAAAAAAAAAAGAGCGTAGAAAAAAATTGAATTTTAAAAAATAAATTGGTCGTTTTTTGGACAGCATCCCCTGGTTGAAAAGTCACCGCACGCCACTGGTGTGTATGCATTTATCGCACAAACGGTATTGCGCCATATATTGTACAATGTATATTGCACAATATATTTGTACGTGTGTACCCCGCTTTACATCTATAGTCTACAATTCTACATAGAATTCAATTCTATATTCACTGTTACAATTTTCAAACTAAATACTTGTCGTTTGACCACGGCACATTTGCATGCTATCAATTTTAATTGACTCGTTGGTTCGATTAACAATAATACAAATCGACTAAATATGTAGATGCTTTTACGGCAGGGCTAGAAAAAATATACTTGGCCAATTAAAAATATTCCTATTTAAAAAAAATTAGATTGCTACCGCTACCAGCTCCATTATACATGAACATTTCAGGTTGAAAATTCCCTTCACCTGTCAAATTTGCGTTTTCAACCAATCACTAATATTAAATCTTTTAGAGACTACCAATAGGAGCAATATTACACGGTAATAATTTTACATTCCTCTGCCAGGAGTTGATCCTCCTGTCAAATTTGCGTTTTCGACCAATAACAAACTCAGATTTCCTTTAAACGGCCAATAAACATAATCATACACTGATAATTTACTTTTCGCAATTAACAGATTTTCATGCGTTTATTGGTCGTTTCTAAGAAATCTGAGTTTTTGATTGGTGGAAAATATAAATTTTGAGAGGGAATAAGGTATTTTGGTCTTGATAATTTTTTGACAGATGTCGGCGACCAATAACGTTACTTTAATATAGATTAAACCACACCCCTGACACACCACTCTGACAGTACTTGTAAAATTTGACATAACAGATTATGTATGTACCTACCCAAATACTATTTGGTTCATTAATTTTTATTAAAATATAATTCTTGAATTAAAAATTAGTTATAAATGATCTATTAATAATAACAATCGCAGTAAGTAGTAGGTATACTTTAATTTATCTAAATTAAACAACATTTTAATTTGACTTATAGGTTAGGTGAAGGAAATTTTCTGACAAAATATAACTCGTGCATTGCAAATAATCTATAATTTTTGACAAATCTTCACTCATGCAAGTTGAGCTGAAAAAATCACTCGTGCACTCGTGATTTTTTCTGCTTCAACTTGCATTCGGGCATATTTACCAAAAATTATCGATAATTTTCAATGCACTTGTTATATTACTACTGATAATTTTTTCAAGAGGAAAATTATAACACTACTATTTATCAAGATAATCGCCAGGTTTACTTTTTTAAACAAAGGTACAATGTATTTTTTTAAACAAAGGTACAATGTATTTGACTTTTTATCAACAGCATAATTTTTTAATTTGAATCGAAACATATTATTGTACTGTGCCAATAACAGACTCATGTCACCTATATTTTTCTAATAAAGCTACAAATGTACTTGTTGCATTTTGAAACTGTGGTTCTACAATTTTGTTACGAAAATAGTTATTTATGTATCAAGGCCAAAAAGTGTAACTTTTTCGGCCGCGTCTGGTTTGCAGCAAACAGACAAGGCCGAAAAAGTACGTTTTGGCCGAGGTGCATATTACATTTTTTGTGCGATCTTATTAAAAACAATTTAAATTTTTAGCAATTTTCAAAATTATAGGTTAGAAACTACGTGACATTCTGTCACTGACAGATGACGGCGTATTTACTGCATTGCCGGCCCTCTCCTTAGCAACGGCCGTAAAAGTTACTTTTTCGGCCGTTGCTAAGGGTAACGGCCTGAAAAGTAACTTTTACGGCCGTTGCTAAGGATAGGGCCGGTAATGCAGTACTTTATGGTTGCTAACGCGTCCGTCAAACAGCTGTTTCTAGTACGATCGCACAAAAAATACATTGTTCTAATAAAATGAAAAGATTCTTCATCAGCCAAAAATATGATTTGCAGGGCCAGCTCAAACAAACCTTAATACAAATAACAGGGCTATCAGTTATCAAATAGCATTGTTTCCTTTTGATATTCAAACACAAAGATTTGCTTAATAACCATTTCAGGCCTGGCGTACACTAATCATGTACACTGCCTTTACATTATTTATTTACTAATGGGCAATTAGTAATGGCTATTACTCTTTAACCATTTTGGTACACTTGACGGCTGACGCTGTTTTTAGTTTTTTTTTTTTTTTAAACAAAATTATAGTAGGCTATGAAAACAAAAACAAAAAAAGGTGTAAAACCTTTTAGAACTCATTTGGTACAAGTTACGAAGGTTTTGTAACTTGTTGCTGTGATAAACATTATAAATATTTAAAAATAAGGAAACAACGATAAAGTCGGAATCTGTAGTAATGTACTTTATCTTATGTTCAAATATTTGTAATGTTTATCACAACAACAAATTACAAAACCTTCGTAACTTGTACCAAATGAGTTCTAAAAGGTTTTACTCCGTTTTTTGTTTTTGTTTTCACAGCCTACTATAATTTTGTTTAAAAAAAAACTAAAAAACCTTCGTAACTTGCGTATTATTGAAAATAAATACATCAACCCTTATATATTTGGAATGACAAAAAAATAAGAAATTTAAATAAGTCATAGCCATTTTAAATGGTGAAAACTTTGTGTACATATACAAATAACATTCGTTTTTTAACAAATGCTATTCATAATTATTTCGATTTTTAACTATACATATTTAAAATGTTGTAAGTCCTCAATTATTAAGATGAATGTTCATGATTTCAGAAAAAAATTTAATTGCATTAGCTTTTATCTGTTAAAGTCTGTTATAGAGCTAGTACATTATGGTAGATTACCCTGTCAAGTTAAATAAAAAATATATAAATTGATGTTAAAATTATACTTTTTTATATAAAATTAAATTATTTGTAAAACCACTTTAAAGTTATTAAGACAGCGTTATAAATGAATATGTAATAATTTGACCTACATCAAAACAAATTAATAATTTTCATGTCTCCTAATATAAACTATTTAAAATGTTTATAATTGTTTTTGCCTAATAGTTCAATCATAAAACTACTTAAATTTATATTTGTGATACAAAAAAAATATTTTTTTTCACTTATTTCAAAAACTGATAGCCACCATTCTTTTTTTGATAAAAACCAAGTTAATTTAAAATTTTCGTACACAACTGTATATTGGGTTGCCTATTTTTAAAATTCCTTAGAAAACCATCGTAAAGGAATTATTTGATGGTGGGGTATTTTGCAGTGGTGACCTACAAAATTTAAAACGAATATCACCCATAAATTTTTTTTTTTTTTGTAGAATTTAAAAATTTGTTGAGTGTTTAAAAAATGAATTATTCCCCACTTAAGTGTTATTGTTAATGCTTTTTGTTTAAAAATATTAAAACAAAACACGCTTAACCAGTGTAATTACAGTTGGGGATTCCAAATGGTATGCACCCCACTAGCTGACTTGTAAATTTTCTCAAGCAAATAACAACAATACCAGTTTATTTATTTTGAGGTAATGATGACTATAAGACGATATATAATGTTGCTGCACAGCATATATCAATTTAAACATCGGATACACCCGTATAAATTATGTTTCACACTCAATGACATAACGTTTACACCATATGCTCTATTATAAAATATTTACTCTGTATTAAATAATAAACAGTAATACTACAATTATCTCTGGCAACAACAAACAACTTACAAAAATCGTATTAATTTACGATAAGATAATCAAAAACTAACCTTAAAAATCTTGATGTCGTTACTATTGTTTTAAATTAGATATGTACACAGGTTTTCAACAAAGGAGTCACGTAAATCACAGCCTTATTAGAAAGGTTACTATATTAATATAATTCTGTACAAGAAAGTACCATTGGAAATCACTGAAATTTCTTGGTACCTTTCACTTATATTGTCAGCACGGTATTATGCAACCAATTTGTTTAAAATCAGACATACGTACTGGTCGATGTGTAATATTTTTGAAGGGGTTTTTTGTTATAAATTTTGGTAGTACAAGAAAGATAAACAGTGTTGACGTAGAAAAGGTTCATATCGATTAGATGCAATTTCTGCTGTCAGATGGGACCGCAAGGAGGGATAAAACCAGATAAAACTTACATCGCCAAGCAATTTATTTGAAACTTTTATATACAAACGGTTACGGAAATAAACGAATATGTTTTGGTTAAACATGGCTTCATTACATTTTACTCAGACAAAACATGATGTAGGCAACTTATAATACGAAAGGTTTGCACTTTACAGTGAAATTTTTTAAATTGTAGAAGTAATCAAATGTGCCACATGTAACATCTTTACGGGAAAATTGTATGTTCTGCATTTACAGTGCATACTTAGCATATACAGGGTGTGTAAAAATTGGCGGAAGCGCTACACGTGGCGATGTTCTTCGTAAAATTCTAAGTCGAAAATCTTTATACAAAAATGTTGTACCATGCTTCCTATGGCCTCAGGAACCATTTAAAGAAAAAAAAATTGACAACATTGCATGCATTGATTTGCGTTTGGACATTTTTTTATCAGCAATTATTTTTACCTAGGTATTTGCAATTTTTGTTCGAACTGAATGCCTTCAGTTCGTAAACATAGCTGCAAACTTTTGGGTATCGTAAAACACAAACTAGAAATAATTACGAGAAAAAGAGAGATGACAGCTAATGACAATTAGGGATTGTAATACCGGTAAACCGGTTTACCGGTTTACCGGTAAATCGCAAAAAATGCTCTTCAAATTTTACCGGTAATTTTCCAGTTTTTTACCGGTAATTCCGGTAATTTTACAATATCTTTCTAATCATGATAAAAATCTAAATCAAATAATCGAAAAAAAATTGACGTATTTTCAAAGAGAAAAAAAGGGGAAATCATACAAATGACATATGATTGTTTACTCACTACACGACTAGGGATTGTAATAAATCGCAAAAAATGCTTTTCAAATTTAACCGGTAATTTGCCAGTTTTTTTACCGGTAATTCCGGTAATTTTACAACATCTTTCTAATCATGATAAAAATCTAAATCAAATAATCGAAAAAAAATGACGTATTTTCAAAGAGAAAAAATAAGGGGAAAGCATACAAATGGCATAAATGATTGTTTGATTGTTTACTCACTACTCGACCAACAAGTGTAGTAGAATCCGAAAATGCTTTTTCCGCGGCTGGATTATTTTGTACAAAAATTAGGTCGCAATTAGGAGACGATAGTTAAGATAAATTATATTTTCTACGTGGTTATTTTTTAAGAAAAGTTTAAAATAAAAAACATTGTTAATAGTTTGACAACATAGGTATATTATGTTAAATCATTTTATATTTTATGTTCAGAATAGTTTTATTTTCATGTGTTTTTTGTAATGCTGGATTATATTTTTTGTAATATTTTTATTTTATATAGTATATATTGTCATTTTATATTGTGTTATATTAATATTACATAAAAATATATTAGATTCGTTAATGGCTGTTAACTAATATATTGTATGAAACTAATTGGGATAGTTTAGGCTTCAACTATCTCAATCAGTTCCATAATAAATAAATGTATATAAATATATTTATTTTTAATATGGTTTTGGGAGTTTATCCGGGTAATATTTAAATTGGCTCGACGTTTCGGCAAGCTCTCACTATAGGGGAGACGCGGATAAACTCCGAAAACTGTATTAAAAATGTTAGTAACCGCAAAAAATCTAATAAGAAACAATATAATATAAATATATATAATAATATGATTTACCGGTAAATTACCGGTAAACCGGTTTTGATTGACAGTTTTACCGAATTACCGGTAATTCAAAAAGTCGGTAAATTTACAATCCCTAATGACAATGTTGCCATATGTATCATTTATTTTTATTCCAAATTGCAGCTTTTTCATTTGCAAGTATTAAATAATAACGCTTATTAAAGGACTAAATGTCAAAACTTTGAGGACCTCTTGCAGACACAGCAAGCATGGTACAACATTTTCGTATCAAGATTTTCGACTTAAAATTTTACGAAGAACATCGCCACGTGTAGCGCTTCCGCCAATTTTTACACACCCTGTATAATGCTTAATTTATATACTGTATTCATAATATCAATCCTTTTAAATAAATCATGAGTTATTTCTTTAGTGAAATGTTTAATTGAACATGGTCACCTATTTTTTAACGATTATATACATTTAATATAATTTTTAAGTATAAATTCACAAAAACTCATACATCAAAAACTTATTTACCACTGACGATGCTTAAGTAATTATTTATGCAACTACCTACTATTTATGTAAAAAATCAAGGCTTAAGTATGTAAAACATTTATTTGTATTATAAATAACAAAATATAAATTATAATTTAAAATAATTATCAATAGTTACTTTTTTGTTATACTCCTTGACCTTGTACCATGCGAATACTAACACCGACCGAAGAATCGTAAGGACCACCATCCATTTCGATTTCATCCTCATCTTCTTCGTCATGAGTATCAGTTTCATCATCGTCATCGTTATCATCCTCGTCGTCGTCTTCTTCTTCATCATCCATTGCCTAAAATATTTATAAGATGTCATATTTTAATTTTATAATGAACCAAGACCAAACCTCTGTAGCTGATTTCCCAATTGGCGTTAAATCGTGATTCCTTTGAGATATAGAAGTTAACTAAAATGGAAAATAACTTAATATATTTGATGCCAAAAATTTCTTTCGACTTACCCATAGTTGATGTTCTTGCTCCATTTGAGATACTTCGTTTTCATCATCACAAGGCTGGTCAACATTAAACCATGGTGTATCTATTAATTTTGGTTTTAACGAAGGAAAAAATGGAACAGACATTTTAAAGAATTATTTGTTTATTTTCTATAGGTACCACAGAACATTTCTATACAGCATAAACTTCGAATAATTTCATGACACACAAATCTCATATAGTCAAACACCATTTTATACAACTTTCACAAGGTGTAAAGTGAATGGTCGCATTCAGCGGACGTAGCATAAATAAATACCGCTCCGCTACCGATACCGATACGCTCCCAACGCATTTTATCGTAAACACTTTTGATGTATTTATCCTACCACGCATAGAACATAATAACTACCACGCAGCAGTAGAGCAAATAGACAGTTGTGTAGTTGAGATTGTAGGATATCTTGTGAAATTTGAATTTTTTTATTTTATTAAACGAATGTTCTGATAACGGCATAAATATTAATGAAATTGGACAAATAGCACTAGAATTCGCAATAACTGATTTCTTTCTTCTTGTAAAAAAGTTACTTTAAGTGGAAGAATATCAACAATATTTACTTCTATACTTCTAACGAGTTACAATAAAATATTTTCTTGAATCATTTAGATTTAGAACTTGTAATCAGAACATGATCCCTACAATTGGATTTTTAAATTTTACTTGCATTTTGTGACAAAAAATGTCTACACAGTTACAAACTTACTCTTTACAACAAAATAAATATGCAGTAGAATTTATACTTATATTAATTATTATTTTTTTAGTTACAATTTACAATTAATTTTCAAGTATTTTTTTATAATACATATAAACAAAACTGTAAACTTATAAATGACGAAACAAACTTTTGCCAATATTTTAACCGTATGGTTATGGTAATTTATAAGCATAAATAATTCGGCTTTATTGATTTCTTGTCGGTTTTCTTTCATATAAAATAAATTAATGTTAGTTCAAAAACACATGTTCACTCCGTAAGTAGCGGATCCAAAAGGCGCTCCCAAACATGGTTATCGCTACTCAGCTGTTGTGAAAGTAGCAGTTATTACATAGAGACGTTTTCGGAGCATCTTCGGAGCAGTCACGTCCGCTGAATGCGAACATTTGGTTATTAGGAATTAGGTGCTCCAGATAAAAACTGCCCTTTTTATGAATCTAGCTAAATATTTCACTCCAGCAGTACAATTCATCGTACTGTTAAGTGACCAGATATTTTTGGGTCAAATAGGGGACATTTATCGGTAAAAAAAAGTATACATACACTATACATTTTATACAAGCAAAATATTTTATTATCACAAAAAATCATGACAAGTCAAAACTAGTTAACTTGGCCACCAAATGACTAGCAATATGTGTGTCTTTGTCTTTAAAAACAGCATTTTGGTTAAGTTTAATTGTTTAATATTAAACTTTTACATAAATTATAAATATCAAAAACTGTATTTTTCAGAACTGTGTATTTAAAGTAATTTTACATCATTTTTTAAAATGCTATGAACTTCGTGACAACAGTCAAAT
Organism: Elmis aenea; assembly: GCA_947652605.1. NCBI lineage: Eukaryota > Metazoa > Arthropoda > Insecta > Coleoptera > Elmidae > Elmis > Elmis aenea. The sequence continues at coordinate 36,789,102 of OX393576.1, read as the reverse complement.
TATATTTTGTTTGTATTTAGTGTTTCAACTTTTAATTAAGGTTTTTTTTGGTCCAATATCTATCAATTACGTAATATACACAAATTTAACCATTCTTTTTATATGTTGACATGGCACATGATTTTGATTAAAATGTTTGGAGATCTCTTCATATCCGATTCTATATTAGCAGTAAATACGTTTATGAGTGAAGGACAATAAGTTCAAATGTGGTACAAGTACAATAATTCCCCATAATAGGTGCGTTCGGGACGCACGCTCCCAGATTGGAGTGGATTGGAGTAAGATTGTAATCACGTGGTCTCAGAGCCTCCAAGTAAATCTTGTGCGTTCGGGACGTATAAGTGCAGAAAATCAGCGGATATTTCAAATATAAAGGTAACCTCACTATTTTGTTGTAGACCGGTCTACTAATCAGACATCATTGTAAGTAAAACAAGCAACAAATTGTATTGCTTCGAATTTGTTAGATTATTTGGTTATAAAATTGATGTAAAATGTCATGATATGAAACCATTTAACTTCCCAAAATTTTGTTTTAATAATAGGGAATTACATCGAAAGTTAATAACTGTTCACAAGAAATTGTTGTTAACTAATGCAACACAATAACACGAAGCCTGGATGTTAACTGTATCTTATTCTTATGCTGTACCTGGCAATTCAAAGAATTCAAACGTAGACAATCCGTAATGCGCATGTCTTCTTTCGCGAGCTCAGCTTGCCCCAGCTTCAGAGGTGGCACAAATTAGAGTAGATTTTTTTACTCCACTTATGCAGTCCCGAACGCCCTTCGGAGCGATCTTTTTTACTCCAAAGTCGCGTCCCGAACGCTGTGGAGCAAAAAAGAGCAAATAAAGCAAAAAGAGCGTACGTCACGAACGCACCTAATGGAGGACGTGCACTTTATTGTACATGTCAGTCAGTGGCGCGCGGTAAGTTTTCAACCAGGGGATGCGGTCCGAAAAAACGACCAATTTATTTTTTAAAATTCAGTTTTATTCTACGCTCTTTTTTACAAAATTCGTCTAAAAAAATATCATACAATCTTTTTTCTTTTTTCATATGTAGCATTAATTTTTTTTTCAATCGATATTAAACCGGGAGCAGGCAGTCTATCGTCACTTTGGCTGCTTCTGGTGAATGTTTTTATTCTTTTCGTTGTCGAAAACGATCGTTCAGCCGATGCGCTCGTGGAAGGTATAGTGCAAATGAATTGTATTAATTTAAATACTTCTGTCAAAACATCTTTTAGCTCATCTTTCACAATTAATTCTTTTATGCAATTTATAGATTTTAAATGAAAGTCGGGAGTCGAGTACACGTAAACTAATTCACTTTTTAACTTCATAAAATCAAAGTATTTTCCATAAGTTAGTTGAAGTGATTGTAACAGAAAATCTGGAAAATTCTTTTCATATTCTTTAAATTTACCTACTGATGTTAAAAAGTTCCATAAATTAAAATTTTTCCATATCTCAAAATCGATTAGTTATATTAATTGAAAGAGTTTATAATGTTTCAGAATGCTGTGCTTATTGCGAAAATAAAATGCACACCCAACAGAAAAATGTTGATAAGTGCGCGCATCCACAAATCCACGCAATTTTTTCATATACATATTTCTCTATTAAAACATCTTTGAAATGTTTTCGTTTTTGACTGTATATTTAATATCGGTGCGGGTTTTGAGCTTTTAACAATAATTTCTTTTTCATTATACGGGAGAGAAGCAAATCTCCTTTTTAGTAAATTTTCAATCAAACAATTGCAATTATTATTATTAAAGTTTCATCGTTACTTTGGTTGTCCATATTAAGGGTCGTATTAAATAATAATCAAAATTGTATGTAGCGAAACAGTGCACTTAAAATAGAGTAAAGCTGATTTAAACAGAAGAAGCTTGATTCAAAGAAAGTAAAAAAAATTAACTTGCAACGGAAATGATTATTTTTGTAGCGTGCGGAAATACTAATCGAGTGCGAGCTGCCCATGGAAGTAGACGGAGTTACCGCATCCACCGTAGATGTTAAGCGCCCCTGCACCCTGCACACGAGCGTCAAGTTGACGCGCGGGACATTTCGTGACGCGCGGGTGTTATCGCTGGACACGACAGCGTCAATTTCTCGCTCGCTGCGGCTTACCGTTCAATTTACTTGCAGTTTCTTTGACGAACAGACAGACGCATAGTAAATCATAAATTATGAAAACAATAGCAAATTTGAAATTAGAGAATAAAATAAGAAAGAAACGTGCTGATTTAGCTTATCTTATTCTTGAACAACAAAGAAAACGAAAATATTGGGTGAATCCGTTTATGATACAGATAAAGGAGCTTTTTCTACAATTTTTTCTAATATACATGACGATGAAAATCGTTTTTTACTGGTTGGTTTAATTGTGTATAATTTTCATTAAACACTTAGCGCCCCTGCACACGAGCGTCAAGTTGACGCGCGATATCCCGCGATAAATGTTCGCGCGTCTTGGCTTTACATTAAACTGTATTGGCGACTGCACACGAGCGGTAAATAGACGCGCGATGGTACGAAGTGACGCGCGATAATTTATAGACGCGCGAGATCTGCCACATCGCGCGTCAAAGGATAGGCTGGTGCATGTCAAACTGAACTATGAGCCGCGGTGAGCGAGAAATTGACGCCGCCGTGTGCAGGGTCCAGCGATAACACCCGCGCGTCACGAAATGTATCGCGCGTCAACTTGACGCTCGTGTGCAGGGGCGCTTAATGTAAAGCCAAGACGCGCGAACATTTATCGCGAGATATCGCGCGTCAACTTGACGCTCGTGTGCAGGGGCGCTAAGTAAGCAACAATACGTGTTCTGTGAACAATACGGGCAATAGATTATAGACTGCATCGCAGTGCGCATGCGCCAAGGAAGCAAATTCCGAATCCGCATCCCTTAGTTATGCTCACAAGTGCTAGCTAGCGCTACACATCGCACACATTTCGTCCGTAGTCAGCCGCTCGCTGGATATAGATGGGTTAATACCATATATCTATGGTGCCTGTCCACGTGAGAGTAAACTACTCTCGATAGCAGCGTCGCCAAGGATACAGCCCTAAACTAATAAACATATATTGCTAGTAGTTCAAATTTTGCGTGACATAGTCAACGGTACAGATATACATCCTCTCTTTTTAATGCGGCGATTGGACTATTGACATCTAATATACATCGGATTGGACAACGTGAGAAGCGCGCGTAATGTTCACCTAATTTTTGACAGTTTAAAAATATGACATTTGACGTTGATGAGCTACGATTTATAAAAACTACAATTAATATACAAAAACCTGGGTAAGCTTCAGATGGTGGTCACTGTCATGGCGGCTTGGTAGATCAAGTGTACTTCGGAAATATTCGCGTAGAAAATGAATGTTAGGTTCACTACTACCTACTGTTGGCGCAATAAATGTAAATATCAGATGTACAACAATTACTAATTACATTTGGTAATTAAATACCTGTATTCGTTGTTAAAACAATTGTTTGCACTGTCAACCATATCCTATAAGGAAGGAACCTCCATAGTTTCTGAATGCTTAATAGTAGGCAATCATGAAGATTAGTTCATGGTGAATTCACAAGTGCCGCAAACGTAAGCGTCAAATAAATACCGTTTGTTTTCTTGAAAATATTAAAATCAGAGTGTATATGTCCTTTCTCACGGCCGTCATTCATTTTGCCGGTAAAAGAGGGTCAGGTTAGAGGTTTGTAAAAGCTTTTTTTTAAAGCAATAAACATTTAACTACATATGTTGTCTGCTTACGTTTGCGGCACTTGTGAATTCACCATGATGAACTAATCTTCGTGATTACCTAATAAATAGTAATAGTTAAAACAGTTGTTTACACTTTTTATAGGTTATATCTAAAATAACAGGCAATCACGAAGATTAGTTCATCACGGTGTGTTCACGTGTCGCAAACGTAAGCACAAACAATTTAATATATAAAGGTAAATGTTTATTGCTTTAAAAAAAAAGCTTTTACAGACCTCTAACCTGACCCTCTTTTACCGGCAAAATGAATGACGGTCGTGAGAAAAGACATATACACTCTGATTTTAATATTTTCAAGAAAACAAACCGTATTTATTTGATGCTTCCGTTTGCGGCACTTGTGAACACAGCGTGATGAACTAATCTTCGTGATTGCCAATTAACATGTCACAGATGGTAAACAAGCATAGAATTTCGTACGTCACGCCAACAGTAGGTAGTAGTGAACCTAATATTCATTTTCTACGCGAATATTTCCGAAGTACACTTGATCTACCAAGACGCCATGACAGTGACCACTATCTGAAGTTTACCAAAACCTGTTCTAGGGTTTTTACTAATTCGCAACGGTTGTTAAACATCAGGGTATGCGAAGCGGGATACACGACCTTGTGCCGTCACTTTTTTTATACGTTTTTAGTTCTTTAAGACATGGTGGAGATGGCGCTACATAAAAAGTTGAAATTTTAGCAAAGAAGACAATCTTACATCACAAAACAGATATCGAATCCCAGAAGCGAATCATTTTCAAATTTAACGTATATTTAACTCTTGTTGCATTCGTTGCATTCTACATATTTATTCCTAAAAAATAAATTGTGCGGGATTATAACGGTAATAAGTAGTATTTAACATCGTTCAACATTGTGATTTAATTATCCTACACCCAAATTAGTGGCCTAACTGTGATATTAACAGTGAAATGGAGATTATAAATAGTTCTAGGAAATGTGGAATGGATTCTCAAATCTGGAAACCAAGAAATCGTTTCAAATGTAACTTGCCGTTAACGAAATTGAAAAGATGGTATAAAAGGGTAAGTGTTTGTATTGTTTTTGTTTATTATATAATGTTTTTGGTGTCCGAAATATAAATGTAACGTGTTCAGCTTTTAGGCCTTATTTCAAAACGTTAATCATAAATAATTTTTCCAGAATACATTCACCAGGATCCAATTGTGAAGCTGATAATTGTCAAAGCTTCCTCATTCCACTACAACACTCAAGGGGTCCAACAGTCACCCGAGCCTGAGGATTGGGTACCACCTTTCGTGCCCGAAACCTTCGACAAAGCCAAACCATTAGAGTTGGCTGCGATTGACTATGTTAGTGACTTCATTTTTAAGTGCATCCTAAAATTTGTAGACTGCAGGGTATGTTTAGCTAATATTTTACATTCAGGTGAACTTTCCGTTGCACATGCATTTGTGGATTTAAAACAATATGACGAGGAAGTTCAGCTGAATTATTGTTCGGACAAATTTATTTCATGTTTACATTCTATATACAATGATGTCAATTTTTTATTACCGTATATTTTATATAAAAAACAAATTTCAGTGATGTTAAAATCTTTTGTTGTCTATCATGTAAGTTTTCCATTTGACAAATGCATTTTCATCGCGAAGATTTGATTGAAACTCTTTAATCAAATTTTTGCAGACTTTTAATTTTCAATTATATTAATAAACTAAATGGGGTCATGTTAGGAAAGCAGAGTTTGCCTGTTAATCTAGATGGCAAAGGCAGCACACATTACTTATGACAAGAGATTGCGTAAGCGATTGTAAATTTTTAATTTTAAGTATTTTTTGTAATACAGTAAGCCAGTGGTTTCCAACCTTTTTGGAC